>VZTM01028767.1:25172-44682 GCA_013400555.1 Jacana jacana
AACACTGTAATACGTCTAAATTGAAATTAGTCTTTGTACATTTTCTTTCATCACCAGGAAACTATTGATAATATAGCCTAGGAAGTTATTTCAGCATTAGGATTTCTATTTCTGGTTTAAATATTTTTGCTTTCAATTTTTATTTTCCTTGAAATGTAACTTATTTTCTCTGTAGAAGCAAAACAAATAGCCAATTTCTCCATTCATCAGTTCCAGCTATCAATAAAGATAATTTTCTGATTTTTATAGACTTCATTTCTTGGTTTTCTTGCTGAAATTTCATACTTGGCATAATACTACCAAAGCTGAGATTAGGTATTTTAATGTTTTTTCTTTTGTCTCACCAGCTCCCAGTAGATTTAGCCATTATGCTGCATACAGATTCACTACAATGAAGCCATTATTTAGTTGTAGAGAAGGGTCAGGTGATCAATCAGAGTTTAGCACAGGGCTAGATAATGGGCTTAGAAGAAATTTTGACATCAGTCTTCATGGGAAAGCTTTATGGTAAAGGAAAACTATTTCCAAAGTTAAATGCTTATCTGTGCATGCAGATGCATGCTATTGCCATAACCACATGCACAAATGCACCTAAGATAGTATGTCTACTTTTAATGTTATGTCAGCAGAAGGAAAAGAAGTAGATATCCTCTGTCAGATTTGAGCGAAATAGGAAAAATGATGGGAAATGGGTTTTAAAAGAGGTAAACTGAAGGGAGGCCGAGAGATTGCTGCTTTTCCAAGCAGAAGAGGCAGCCCTCCACAGTGGAAATGACTGCACCAATTCGCGCTGCTGGTGGTGGTGCCTGAGCAGATGAAACCTTTAATAATATGCTCTGCCTGTACTTCCTACTTGCTTCTGCCTCCCAATCTGCTGTTCAGACTCCTGCTGCTCATAGGCTCAGGTTTTCCCCTTCTCTCTAATCCTATCTGTCCCACCACCTTCAAAGGAGCCCCATTTAAAAAATGGTATTTCTTTCAGCCCAGTCTTCTTCACTGACTTTATTGCACTTCTCCCTCCACCTATATTACTTTGGATTGTTAAATCTAGTATTAAGCCTTACAAAGTGCTGCCTATGGAAAGGGGGGTTTCTCATTGTGTTTTAACTCTCTTGGTAATTGAGTTTTGATCTTTCCCAATTCTATGGGCCCAGAGTTCAGCCCAAAGCAATTTGGGCTTTAACAAGTTAAGAGATGTATCTATTGCCCTGCATTGTCTCTGTTTCTCTGCCATTTCTCAGTACCAAGGCACACTCTGTATTTTCCTGCGATCCCAGCAGCCCCCCGTGACCAGGCAGCTGCCAGCAGACTTGTCAGATCCTACATGCTATGTGTGAAACTCAATATTTTTTTGCACCTCTAACATACCTGCTGTGCTTTTTTTTCTCCCCTCATGGATAGAAATCACACCATTCTCATTTAAATCAACTGACATTTTAAACAATATTAAGGGTTTGGCCTGCTTTTTTTTTTTTCAGTTTTATTTTGAGGGAGGGTGGATGACTTGTAACGTTTGTCATACTGAGATAGAGATGTCAGCCAAAATCTATTGCATATCTCCACATATTTGGCAGATACAGAGTGTAGACTGAATTGCTGGATAAGACCTTATTCTGAGCACCTACAAGTCTCATGAAAGTTGAAGAAAATTACTTAGGAACAGGTTTAGAGAGAGGAAGCTAGAAGATTGTTGTACTTAATTTATCCCAGCACCTTTTGCCCACAGCAAGCTTAAAGAAATGACATTTAATAATAACCTGAAAATTTAGACCTGTCAAGAAACTGCAATGGCCAATGGTATTTTGGCACTCATTGCTGACAAAACATGGTACAAGTAAAATAGTAATAAATCCACACAACTATTCTATGATTTGGTACTTTTAAGGGAACTGGATCATTTCTGTGTAAAATAACAATAATAAAAAACCTCACTATGAACTGGATTGGGTAACTTAGCTGATTGTTTAAAAACCATTAGTTTTCCTGGGCTCCTGATTTCTATTTATCTGACATCCCCCTATATGTTACACCAGCGTGAAAAATGATTGTGAGCAGCTTAGGATAGGGGGCAGAGGAGGACCATCTTGCTGCCAAGAGCATTACTCCCTACAACAGCCTAAGACTGGAGGCAAAGTTACATTTCTTCATTATTAAAATGTAAATGCTTTGATTGACTCTAACTCCTAGATAAAGCAGAATTTAAAAACAGAAGAAAAATCTGAGAAATGCAGAGCCCCCATGACTCTTATAAACCATCAGGACTGTCAAGACTAAACAATCATCACATTTGTTGTGGTCCCAAAACCAAGAGAGATGCAAGAGAGAGAAAGAGGACAAATCTTAAATGTAATTTTGAAGTCATCTCTGTAGGAAGTCTCCTCTATTTGAGAGAATTTCTTGTGTATGGGGAAACTCAGGATAGGTATGCTTTCCAAATGCTACAGGACATCTCTGATCCAACAGGGAGGGCCATATAAAGTTGACTTCCATAGAATTGTTTGTAGTAACTGCAGGGAGATTCGGAGGATGGAGGTCAGCATTCTCAATATTTTGTTCATGGGAAATAAAGGTATCATAAGACCCCTTCTGAAATATAACTTCATTGGTTACAAATATTGCTATAAATATACTTTTGTATATTTTTGTGAGTAAATATAAAATAAATAATTTTTATCTTTCACTGAGGTCTGAAGCAAGAACTAGATTTCAGAAATTTTCTGAGAGAAAACCAGTAGCAATGCTACATGATCCTGCCCATTCTGTAAACATATTTAGATGAAAGATGCCCAGCAAAAGTCCTAATACAGCAGGGACTGCTCACAAATAATTCCTGTTTTCAGCAGAGTCTCTTTGACCTGGAATAAAATCTTTGCCATTGCTTATGGCAAAAACGATAAAGCTTCAGAAAAATCTGAGGTTTCTAGGAATGCCATTTGATGTATAAAAAAGTAAGCACAAAGAAAAAGCAAAGGATCAGAAAATGGATAAGATTCTATAGGCCAACCTAATCTTCTGGAGATCCATTTACATTATATGCCGAAGGTTAATCACGTAATTCTAAAAATGTGAAAGCAAAATAGAATTATTAAATACTAGTAAATATTAATTCATGCAAAATAAAGGAGAACACAGTAAATGACAATGATTTATACATATCTTTCTCAGAGGGCTAAGTTGCCACTTATCACAAAAAGAAGTTATAAAAAAAAAGTTGACACATCAAAAAGAAGTTTCAATTTCTGTAAGGTTCTGTAAGGTACTATTGGACTAAAGAACATTTTACTTATTCAGCCTTGCTCAAATCTGTCCCATCTCCTTTGTGAGAGAGTTTCTAGAGTAACTATATAAAATGAGTTTGTGAATTATGGCCCTATCTAAAAGGCAAATAACTCCATCACAAACCCACAGTATTGTTACCATAGCCCCTTGGCAGATAACTTTGTCCAAAACAGGGGACTGGATGAGTGCAGATGTCCTCAGAGGTGTTTTCCATTTGTGTCAGAAGGATATTTGCATTGCAGTATGAGAAAACTAACACTGCTACGTATCATTAAAGTTGACAGAGTCTTAAACTTTTGCTGTCCTTTTGCTGTCATGTGAAGGGATAAATTGTGGAAAATAAGCAAATACTTTCCTTAAGTAAGGCACATATATACTTGTTTTGACTTCAGTGG
Source organism: Jacana jacana (assembly GCA_013400555.1). NCBI lineage: Eukaryota > Metazoa > Chordata > Aves > Charadriiformes > Jacanidae > Jacana > Jacana jacana. The sequence continues at coordinate 28,847 of VZTM01028767.1, forward strand.
AGCATATTGCAAAGAAAAAAGCTGGGTTTTCTAAAATACTTAATGATAGAAATATACCAATGCCACAGCTCCAATATGAGTTGTACATTGTATGTTATGCTATAGAAATGGAACAAGATGCAGAGGGTACTGTCTGTCAGTTGCTGACACTAGAATGTGGCAATTGACAAATATTTTTGGTATCTGTATCTTACATTGATCATTACTGGCTTTGAAATACGAGCTTTAACATTATTCAAATACATCAGTATTTAACATTTGAAGTAAACTTAGCATATATTTACCCCTCTACTCTGCGCTTGTGAGACCCCACCTCGAGTACTGTATCCAGCTCTGGAATCCTCAACATAGAAAGGACATGGAACTGTTGGAATGAACCCAGCAGAAGGATGGAGCACCTCTCCTCTGAAGATCAGCTGAGGGAGCTGGGGTTGTTCAGTCTGGAGAAGAGAAACCTCCGGGGAGACCTTATAGCAGCCTTCTAATATCTGAAGGGAGCTACAGGAGAGCTGGAGAGGGACTCTTTGTCAGGAATGTAGTGACAGGACAACGACTAAGCTTTAAATTGGAAGAGGGGAGATTTAGATTAGATACCAGAAAGAAATTTTTTCCTGTGAGGGTGGTGAGGCACTGGAACAGGTTCCCCAGGAAAGTTGTGGCTGCTCCGTCCCTGGAAGTGTTGAAGGCCAGGGTGGATGGGGCTTTAAGCCACATGGTCTGGTGGGAGGTGTCCCTCCCCATGGCAGGAGGGTTGGAACTGGGTGATCTTTAAGGTCCCTTCCAACTCTAACCATCCTATGATTCTATGATATCCACTTCAGGACATCTACACCTGTAATTGAGTGTTTGACTGGACAAAAACTTGAGAAATTATTTTCCTTGACAGGAATCTAGCCAAATTTTGTCTTCTTCCCTGGTAGTAAAATAAAAGTATTTTCTGCTTGATTACTAGATTCAAGCTGACCTCTAATTATTTGGCATATTTACTCTATAGTGGTGAAGGACTCACTTCTGGTTATTAGTTTTGTTGACCTAGTTATTTATCTTTCATACCTATTTAGTCCTCTTTGCACTACACTTCTGGAAACACACATTGAACAGAAAGGCATCCTAAATAGTCAAGCATGTTTACCTGAATACTCTTTTAAGAAAATGTCTTGCTGGGCACCATGGATCCAGTCTAAGTGTCCACTGACAGTATTACCATTTGCTTATTTTTTACCTGTTGGCTTCAGTGCATAAACTGACATAAATGTCAATGTAAGTTCTTCTTGCCTTCAAAACTCATTGTTTGACTGTTTTCTGCCTTAATATCGTGTTACAGTGATGGGTATGTTACTTCTACAACCAGACTCTCTAAATTTAAAGGCTTCAGATTACTTAAGGTATGAGTCTCATCAGAACAAAAATATTTCTTGATTTCATCTGTACTCAATGTATATTTAGACAGTTCCTCAGTTTCTGGAGCTTTTGTTGAGTGGAAATATTTTGCTGAGTCCTGAGTATTGTTATGTTTCTACTGACTATTATGTGTTCTTCTATGGAGACCTCCTTTGTGAGCAAAGCAGTTATGAACCTGCACGTTACCATCAAAGTCATGCACTTGCTGCAGCTCAGGTTTTCCAGTTGATGCACAGCACCCAAGTTGTCCTATCAGGCACCTAATGAAAAGACTACTCATAAACAGTCACCAACGTACACATGCACAAATACATGAGTGTGAACTGACTCATGACGCTTCACAATTCACATGCAAGTTTTAAACACTGCTTATATGTATTTATTTTACACCTACATATCTACAGTACATATTGAAAGTTTTAAACATACATAGAATCATAGAAGTTGGACCTTAAAGATCATCCAGTTCCAATCCCCCTGCCATGTGCAGGGACACCTCCCACTAGAGCAGATTAGAGTGAGAAGTGAAAAAAAAAAAAAAGTCCAAAGCTTTTGGGCCCAGTTTAAATAGACACTGAGAGTTTATGACCAACTTATATTTTAGAAATTTTAGAAGAACCTAAAACCAGAATGCTGATTAAAAAAGTAAAGTCTATGTCCATACCCAATATATTTTGGACAATTTCCTCCCGGCCCCTGGCTAAAGTGAAACATCTGAGTCAAATGCTGAATGCAAAGAACATATGAATCTGGACTGAGACTTCTCAGATCCTATCTCTTTTCAGCCTTCAACTGAAATCAGCTGTTTCATTATCTCAGTGTAAATCTTCCCATATTAGTGTGAACGTCAGAATATGTACCATGATAAAATAATTGAATAAAATTGTATTTTTGACAGGATGTCAAAGATTATTTTTTTTCTATGTGACTAGGTGTATTTCATACATTTTAAAAATAGTAAATTTGTTCACTGAAACCTTTTATTTGCTAGCATACAGAACCACGTCAAGATGAAGTGATAAGCTAGATAGTCTGCCAACTGTCAGCTTGGTTGTGATTTTTAGTTTTCACATATAAGTTCTAATGATGAAAAAATACAGGCTTGAAAGAGGTTCCCCTGGATGCAGGAAATCCACGAGGGACATGACCAAAAAAAAAAAAAAAAAAAAAGAGTAACAATATAACTTTAGGTTTTTGGGGAGCTGCTAATCTTTGAACTGTGGAAACACTTGCCATCCTTTACCAGGGGCAATAATGTTGCAAGTCTGAGACCCTGTTCTTCATTCATCCCATGTATCTTATGAATTTCTAGTTATTTCTAGTTCCATTGTTTTGAAAAGTTGATTCACAGAGCTCAAAAATATACAAAGAATGGAAACAAAGGGCTGGGCAAAGCATACCGTGTGTTTTGTAAGAGGAGTGACTGAACCAGGCAGAACTCCTTGTATTGGAAAGAAGGTTTCCAAGGGATCTACAACAGAGATTTGCAGACCCATGGACTGTATTTGGCAAGTGATTAGAGAATGATGCCAGAATGAAATGACACCATATGAAAATATCAGGTACCTACTTAATTTTTTTAATTTTTTTTTTAAATGTGCAGATAGGCTCTGGAGCCACTAGTTTCGTTCAGAAGAGACTGGATACATTATTTGGCAGAGGTTTTATAACTTTTACTTCACAACCCATGGTTTGGCTTTCAAAACAAATGATATTATCATTCCTGTTTATGTCCTGCCTCCTGTGTTTTCAAAGCAATTGGTGGGATACTGTGTTTATGTTTGAGAAGAGCCTTAATTTAGAATCATAGAAATGTTTTGGTTGGAAGAGACATTTAAGACCAGCAAGTCCAACCATTAACCTAGCACTGCTAAGGTACCACTAGACCACCTCCCTCGGCACTACATCTACCCATCTTTTAAAGGCCTCCAGAGATGGTGAGTCAACTACTTCCCTGGGCAGCCTGTTCCAATGTCAAGGGTCTTGACCCTTTCAGTCAAGAATTTTTTCATAATATCCAATCTAACTTTGCCTGGTACAACTTGAGGACATTGTCCCTTGTCCTATCACCTGTTACTTAGGAGAAGAGACTGACACCCATCTCTTTACAACATCCTTTAGGCAGTTCTAGATAGAAATAAGGTGCCCTCACAGTGTCCTCTTCTTGGGCTAAACAACTCCAGTTCCTGCAGCTGCTCCTCATAAGACTTGCTCTCCAGATGCCTCACAGTCTTTTCAAGTCACTTAAATGAGGTATATCTCTGCTGGATGCTGTAGCTCAGATCACAATATCTGCTACAACTCTTTATGGTTGTTTTGGTTACAAAGCATGTAGATGTGTGGAAAAAAAGGTTAAGCACTGGAATAGACAAGACCAGAATGGGGAACACACTGGAGCACTATAGAACAGTATATCAGTATGGCATGACAAGTCTTGGCTGTGTCTACCGGTCTGGAGGCTGGGCTCCACTCTGAGGTGAGACCTCAAAAGGCCATATCCATCTGAAGGCCCTTCCCAAAAAAACAGACCCCCTAAAGGTAGGCAGATGTACACTGTGCATAAGTGGGCTGGAAACACTCCCCTCCCCGGGGCCAGGGAGAAGTGGTGCAGAAGGATGGTCACCCCACAGCTTTGTTCAGTCTTCTGCAAATGCAAGCTGCACTGTAGTTCTCTCACAAGGATATCACAGAATGCAAGACACTTGCTGAAAGCTTTTCTCAGCTGCCCATTCACAAGAAATCAGACAAAATGCATAGATGTCTGATCCTGGCACTTCTCTGTATGTCACAGCAGAAAATTTCCTCAAACCAGTAATGTTTTTTTTCCACTTCTTCCCTCTCATATCTCCTCCAGACACAATTTAGCCTTGGCTGTACTGTGTGAATCTGCCCCCAGATGTCAAACTCATACAGAAGGTATGGGTGGGTGCTCCATCCAGGAATCTGGTTTTGCCCCATGTGAAAGTATGAATCCCTTGTAATCTTCAGATCTTCATTTCCATTTGCAACATCAGCAGATGTGTGAAGCTGCACTTTAATTTTGGATCCAGAATTTCTTTATTTCTTAAAGACAAACCATTCTGCTAGCTGGACAGCAAGCTTTTGCCTCCCTGGAAGAACAGAATAGCAAGGGAGGTCCCCAAAAATGGCTGAGTATTGCTAACCCCTGTACCATTTTGGAGGGGACAGGGATGGGTAGGGTGGGTGCTGAGCAAGCAGTTTCCCACAGCAGCACTAAACCTCTCCATTGCAATGGACAGATTTGGGCAGCAGCATGCTTTATCTTAAAAAAAGGGTGCCAAGAAATATGTTACTCCAAGGCTGTCTATATTTCACTAAGACCAAGTAGGGTAGCTTTACCTTCAGAAATCAGGATGGTAGAAATATGTGAAAGTATAATTGGTTGCTTTTGTCCCTAAGGCCCTTGCCATGTTTATGGGAGAAGATGGGTACAGCTTGAGTTCATTAGCTTGGGACAGACGAGTGACAAAATCCTAGCAAAGACAAGACAGTTTGTTACTCTCAAATGAGTTAGCAATTGAGCTGAAAGGCAAGGCTTTCCCAAAACTCCTGTGAGGAGAATTTTATTACACTTGCCTTGAAGAGTAGGGAATTGAAATGAAATTATTTCGCCATCAAATACACCTGAAGTACCAGTCTTTCCCATTACTGTGGACTGTACATCTATCTCTTTGGTGCAAAGTGAGATTAAAAAGCTGCCAAATCAGAATGTAGGGCCATCCTCTCTGATGGTATAAACTGATATATCTACACTGAAGTAAATGTCAAAATGGAGCCTGTAGTGTTTCGCGCTCATTTTGTATAGGTTGAATAACAGTACAAGGTATGAGGCAACAGAGGATCAGTCCCCAGATTCCTAAAGGCAACAGAAATGCTAACTGGGACTTGGATACACTACGAGAGTAAAACAGAGCCTGGGGAATTTCCCAGATCACAGATATATAAATGTCAGAGGTTCTGTTGGGAAGTTACACTCATTCAGATTTAAGATTTGTTTGGTTGCTCTGGATCTGGTCTATGACACACTTCTCCAAGTGTGATTATCTTACGTCCCCTTCAGAGAATGAAACTATATCCCAAATAAATACTTCCAGCTAAACAGACATAGATGAGTTACGCACACAGGTACATTCTCTATATACTCAAATTTAATCCATCTAAAGCAGAGCTCCTGTCCAAAGCATCAATAAGAGGCAGCCACTGGACACACAGCGATGGTTTACTTTCCTAAGGTAGATTTCCAAATGAATACCTTGCATTATCCTAGAAAAACCTTTTCCTACTGACAATATATTTTGTGTGAGCTCTTCCACACAGGATTTTGTATCGTCAGGTTATATTCCCAAGTTACTTATCACCTCTGTAGAGTATATACAAAATGAAATAGAACACAATTCCAGATCCCTTCAAGGCTCTTGTATCTCCCAAGAGCTGTGACATGTGAGTGTATCCAGTATCAATTATTTAGGTGGAAATTTAGGTGGAAAGCACTATGGTCGGCAAGGCCAAAGAGGACTCAATTATTGGTACAGATGCATTAAAGGCCCACCCATAAATTACTTAAGTGGACTCTAACAATCATGAAAACTAATGAGAATAATCTTAAATGGATAGTAACAATCTTATATCATTTTAACATTTTAATCATAAAAATAATATAAAAAAAGCTTTTTACTACTGAAAAAATTCTTGGGCCTCAGCTAACTTCAACTTTCTTGAATTTAATGACATAGCTGAAAATCTAGCAAAGTCAAAGTAAAGTTAAACAGATCTGTTGTTTGCCATGTCTTTTCTCTTAAAGTCACACTACTTTGGACGACAGAGTAGAAAAGCACATTACTGCAATGGCAAGAATGATTATTAGCAGACAAGAGCTCACTTTGGCACCAGTGACTAGTTTTAGGTCTATCGGGTGATGAAAGACCAGCCTTTCCTCTTCACTGAAATTCTCCATGCATGCTGAAAACTCTGACAGCATAAAAGAAACAAGAACCATTTCCAAAAAAGGAGAAAGATAGACTTAGTCTTCTTTAAAAAAGACAACTGGGATGCTGTAAGTAGGAACAAATCTCCCTCTGGAAATACATGGCTTTGTGGTATGATAATCTACTGCCTTGGAAATAATTCTTAGCTTCAAAAAATTGAGCTAGGTTCTAGGTGTAGAAACATCTTTCCAAGTTTTTTAAGAAGCTTGGACTCAAATTAAAGCTGAAATAAGAGAAATAAACCTGCAGTTGAGGTAGAAAACACGAGCTCAGTACAAACAGTGTATGTATTATTTACTGCATGGTCAATATCTCTGAAATTCAGACATTCAACAGAGCTTTCATGTGCAGGATTGTGTCCTACTTCAGCAATCAAGTTCAGACATTTGGACTGAAGTATAATCAGAATTTAGCTCCAGGAGTTAGGATTGTCTTTAATTAGAAAAAAAAGGGACGTGTTCCAATACACAGAGCCACAAGCAAGTTAATAGCAAAATTCCCACTGAATTAACTGGAAGTAGGATCAAAGCCATAGTTTAGATAAGCAACAAAATGTAAAAACCTTCTAATTTGTGCCAATGAGAGCACAGTACCCAAATGGAGTATTTCCAAAACTGCATTTGTGAAGTATTATTTTCTTCTCTTGGTTTATGTGAATATGAGCATCAAGCTGACAGTAATAAAGAATAAGTCAACACATAACTGTGTTTTCTCTCCATTTTTTTTCCTTCCATGCTTGAGCAATTATCCTGAGGAAATAGTGTTGAAAGGCAACTTTTGCAGCAGTGTAAGAGGCAAAGGGTGATAATTGAGGACTCTGTGAAAACGTAGAGGAACTGGTCCTGTCTTCTCTCCATGGATGTTTCTATGCAAAAGTCAACTATGGTCTGGTCTCTTTCAAAGTGGTGAACAAGAAGCAATGTGAATTTCTGTGTCACCCATCTTTTCTGGCTGATAATCATGCATTATTATGTAATAAAATACTGTACACTAAGCATCTGTGTTATTGGCAGCAACATTAGCAACATTTTGCATTTCACTCCAGGAGAGGAAGTGAGGGGCTTCAACCTACCCCTGTTTTTTATTTCTAATCACCAACTGAATTGGTGACTAGATTAGATTAGATTGCTGCCTATGCAAAGTGTGCCAAGAATTAAACAGTGGAGGATAGCCTTGCCCTGCCACACATCACACTATGGGTGCTTTTCAGTTGTGAGAATGAAGGTTGAACAAGGGTGATTAGGTCCTAATCAAATAACTTAGTCCAAGAGGATAGTTGACCACTAGAAGAGAGTACTAGACTTAGAAGGTGTGATGTAGACATCTTAACAAAAATACTACTTCCATTCCACATCAGAGTTTACACAAACACTTTGTCTTTGCTATATTTTTTAACCTGTTGCAGAATCAATATTCTTAGCCTGTCTGGGGTTATGCAGTTATATTTGCACAGGTAGTTTTAACTGGATCTCATTAAAAATATGGGAAACCATTCCTTGTTTGTTATATGTAATCATATTTTAAAAATATTTACATATACTTTTTCTTTTCCTGGAAAGTTAGGCTGGTGTTCCCTTATGATTTCTAAACATATATTGATGAAGATTTAAATGTTCATATGCAAATTAATTCACCTGTTAGCTAAAACATTTGTTTTGCTTTTGATGTCAGTATCAAAATCTCACCTGTATGTAGCAGACTTCTGTCTGGTCTCTAAGAAGTTTGCTGAACATAAGTCACATCTGCAAATTCATGGGCTCACAAACCTGAGACAAATTCACTACTTCTGCCCTTTCTAAAATGACAACATACAGATCTTGGAGCAGATCCAAAACACAGGTAAATCAGTGGAAAAATGTCTATTGACTTTCAATGTAATTTTAGTTCAGGCCCATGGCAAATATGAGAGAGTGTGTCCAGTGATCTCCGTCATAATATTAATGAAGAAAGACAACATGAATATATCTTATTATACAGCATTGCTAAAGTCTAAACTGTAGCACACATTGATTTACTTAAAGTTTGCTCAGTTTTATTTCATTCTTAGGCTCTTTGAAGGAGGATTAGGGCAGTTTTTGAATACCAGAATATTTAAGCACACATATGCTCCTGAACTGTGGTGTTCAGAAGAAAGGTCCAGTAGAAGCCTATTTCTTATCCACTGCTGCTTTTACTTGTCTTAAATCTTTAAAAACTCATGCTTCGGGGTTTCAGCCTGTCTTGAACAATTAGAAATCAAGCTGGCCCTTAGCTGAAGGCAGCAAACGTGACCACTTCACACTTCCTTATTTATTCTCTCTGCTGGCCACTGTCATAGACACAAGCAGCGGACTAGGCACACCTTAGGTTTGAAACAGCAGGACAGTTCTTACTGTGTCTGCTTGGAAAAACATTTTTCATTCTGTTACAATGTAAACTGAATTTGCTTGTTGCTGATATTTTCAAGGCAGCAGCTGTTACTGCTACTGAAATGAACCATCTCATTTCCAAGGGCATTCTGGGGCTGGAAAAATAAAAGCAAAGACAAGCATTCAACTCTCCTCCTGGCTATGTGGAAAGGAGAACTGGGTGATGCTTTGCACCATCTCAAAAAAGAAGCAGGAAAGGACTTCTGCCTGAAGTGCATGTTGCCAGCACCAATTGGTCCCCTTAGGCCAAATTAGATGAAATGCAGCTGTAGCTATCCTAACTGCATAGTTCCGTTTTGGCATTGAATGCATGGGCAGTCGGTACAGTGAACTTACCAGGCTGCAAGATGAATACAAAGAAGATAAAGCATAAAGAGGAAAGGATAAATAAAACTACTGCTTAGTGTAAAAGCATTGCAATCTCACTACACACTCCATAACAGGGGACTTCTTTAAGGGGATCAAAGAGTTGTCTATCATATTGTTACTGAGGAGTTTCTCTCTGTCTTCTCTTTCAACCCTGTCCAGCTTTATGAGTAGTCTTTTATTTTTTTCTCTACTAAAAAAAAGTTTACGTGCCGCAGAGAAGAAAGTATGGGCCTTTGTTATTAATGTTTTAGAAATACAAATATGTCCACCTAAGAAAGGAGTCTTCATTAACTCCCACAGCCCAGAAAATTAAGGCACGGCTCATCAGGATCTGTGCTTGCTGTTGGCTAAATTGCAAGGGACTAGTTGAGTTGCCGGGGTTCATAATGCTGATAGAGCGGTTTCCACGTGAATGAAGGATAAACAGCGATTAATTTCAGCCCATAAATAATGGTTTGAGGCCCACATTGAAAGAGGAACAATTACTTTTCCATTTTTCCTGCCAAATGAGCTGATAAGAGAAAACAGGGGAGTTGGCCACGTAAATCAGTCTTAATTTTATCTTCCCCATTAAAAAGCAGCCATTAAGACCATCTTCGGCTCATTTCATCCTCTTCTTGTTTCACTTTTTCAATTTGCACAAAAGGGGGGAGTTTGCTCGTCATAAAATTTCACTTTGGCCAACCTATCATTTGCATCTGAGCCAATAAATAGCAATTAGCATAAACATTTAAATCAGGAACTGGAACAAATTCTTGTTCCCCCAGCAAGCTGTTAAATTACTGTATTTCACTATATATAAGAAGCGTTAGAAACAAGATCTGCTGGGCACAATTATCCCTTTCAAACAAGACATGCTTGAAATAAAACCAAAAAAGTCATGGCTTACCGGGCAACCTTCTTGCTCATAGCCAATGAGCTTAATCAATGCAGAGAGAAGAGGTACCATTAATGATGTTCAACAAAATCCTGTTTCAATCTTTCCATCTAAAGGGATTTATTTGATCTTTATCCAAAATACCTTCCCCAGGAATTAATTTAATTTGCACTGATATTAAATAATCAAACCTAATTTTTTTCCTGTACATTTTTCTCACTTTGCTAAGATGTGCAAACCCTTACGTACCACTAAGCCTGGGCTTTGCAAGTGTTGCTCTCTTGCAGTGTGTTAATTATATCAACACACATTTGGTGAATTTTCTTCTGACTTTCTTATGATATGGTAAATCAACAATAACTGTAAATACCAAAACATCTTCAGTGGGTGTAAACCACTCGAAACAAGGTAAGTCTGTTAAAGCAGACGCCTTTTATATATACTGGTTTTGACTTGCAAGAGCATTTTAACTCTTATGAAATGTTTTTCATCCTCATAGACTGCAATAGAAAGTAAGTGGAGTTATTTCCACATTGCAGTTGGGGAACCTAGAGCAAAGACAAGTGACTTGTCCAAGGTCATACAGGAGCTCTGAAATGCAGACACAGTTCATATGTGGGGCTCAAAATATACACCTGGCTCTAGGTTTAACTCTTTCTAATATATGTGTTGAGAAAAGTGATGACAGATACAAATCATTTCCCCCTTAAGGTGATCTAGGCTCCTCCTGAACGTGACCCATACTCATTACTTCTTCAGAGGTGTTCTGAAGATAGATGGCAAAGAAAGAAGGCTCTCCTTCCAATGTAGCATGAGGTAATTTTTTTTGTTGTTAAGTTTTCTAAAACAACAACCGAAATAGTAATTTAGAATAGCTATTATGCTATGGGTCACTGAACAAAGACAGGGAAAATCTTCTAAGACTTTCTTGTGCCTTATCCTATTAAATGACAATCCTTGTTCTAGAGTCTAGTCTATACCCAAACTCATGTTCAGATAGCAGACAGGATTACCACTTTTTCCTCTAGTGAAATTTGGATTGAAAGTCTCTCTGAGGAATACCTTTTTTTTTGATTGATTGCCTTGTTTGAGGTTTATCATAAAATAGCTTGAATCCTTACTGGGTACATTTTTCTTGTAGCCTGTGTATTAGTACTTAAAAGCAAAATGTTTTGTATTTTAACAGCATATTACACCCAAGGATCTGAGAAGTGAGGAAGTATTATTATCCCGTCTTTATGAACATAAAAACAGAGGGCTGATTTACAGACAGAAGTGCGTTATTTAAACTGACAGTGTTAATTGAACCACTTTAGTAAAACTAATACAAAAGTCTCTTCAGAATCTTATTATGGTTTGGAAGAGGTTACATTGTCACAAAAGTCACTAGAAAAATAATATACTAAAATCCGCATGTGGCATTATATCAAATTGATCAAATTATTTTTAAAATAGAGATGATATTTCTGGATGTAAGCAGAATTCATAAAATATGATAGGTTCAGTGATTTGATTTAAGGCCATAGAGTAGCATATTCGTGTCCAATCCTCAAGGTTTTTTTTTAATATCATGGAATCACACAATGATACAGGATTGGAAGTAGCCTTCAGACATCATCTAATCCAACGCCCCTGAGCAGCCCCCTCCTGGAGCAGTTGCACCTAGAGCAGGTTGCACAGGAACTTGTCCAGGAGGGTTTTGAATGTCTCCAGAGACTCCAGCACATCTCTGGGCAGTCTGTTCCAGTGCTCTGACAACTTCAAAGTAAAAAAGTTCCTCCTCACATTTAGATGGAATTTCTCATGTTCATGTTTGTGCCCACTTCCTCTTGTCCTGTCACTGAGTGTCACTGCATAAAGATTGGCCCCATTCTCTTGACACCCACCCTTTAATTATTTATAATTGTTGATCAGATCTTCCCTCAGTCTTCTCCAGACTAAAAAGACCCTAGTTCCTCAGTTTTTCCTCAAAAGAGAGATGCTCCAGGCTCCTAATCATCTTTGTAGCCTTTTCTGTACCCTCTCCAGCAGTTTCCTGTCCTTCTTGAACTGGAGAGCTCAGAACTGGACACATTACTCTATATGGGGCCTCACAAGGGCAGAGTAGAAGGCAGGGTAACCTCCCTCAACCTGCTGGCCACATTCTTCTTGATGCACCCCAGAACGCCATTTGCCTTCTTGGCCAAAAGAGCACATTGCTGGCTCACGGTCACCCTGTTGTCCACCAGGACTTTCAGGTCTTTTTCCACAGAGCTGCTTTCCAGCAGGTTAGCCCCCAACCTGTACTGGTGTAAGGGGTTATTTCTTCCCAGGTACAGGACCCTACACTTTCCCTTGTTGAATTTCATCAGATGCCTCTCTGTCCAGTTCTCTAGCCTGTCCAGATCTCATCGTATGGCACAACAGCCTTCTGCTGTGCCAACCATCCCTCCCAGTTTTGTGTCATCTGCAAACTTGCTGAGGGTGCATTCCATCCCTTCATCCAGGTCATTGATGAAGACAGTGAATAGGACTGGACCCAGTAATGACCCCTANATTCTCTAGCCTGTCCAGATCTCATCGTATGGCACAACAGCCTTCTGCTGTGCCAACCATCCCTCCCAGTTTTGTGTCATCTGCAAACTTGCTGAGGGTGCATTCCATCCCTTCATCCAGGTCATTGATGAAGACAGTGAATAGGACTGGACCCAATAATGACCCCTAAGGAACACCACTTGTTCTGGACCTCCAACTAGATTCTGTGCCACTAATCACAACCCTCTGTGTTCTGTCTTTTAGACAATTTTCAATCCACTTCACTGTCCATTCATCTCATCCACACTTCCTAAGCTTATCTATGAGGATGCAGTGGGAGACAGTCAAAAGCCTTGCTGAAGTCAAGGTAGACAACATCCACTGCCCTCCCCTCATCTATCCATCCAGTCATGCCATTATAGAAGGCTATCAAGTTAGTCAGACATGACTTCCCCTTGGTGAATCTATGTTGACTACTTTCCACCTCCAGGGATGGAGGGGAGGCTGACCAGCCCATAGTTTCCCTGGTCCTTCTTCTTGCTCTTTTGGAAGACTGGGATAACATTGGCTTTCTTCCAGGGCGCCTTGCCTGTTCTCCATGACCTTTCAAAGATGATGGAGAGAGGTTCAACAATGACAAGGCTTCTTAACAATGAGAGGCTTCTTAATCCTCACCCAGAAGCTCTCAACTCTTTATCCATCTGCCTCCAGGAAGAGTTTTAAGGACATCTCTGCACACTCTACCCACTCCTTAACATAAAGGGCAACACCTCCACCCCTCCTTCCTCATCTGTCCCTTCTGAACAGCTTGTAGCCATCCATAGCCACACTCCTGTCATAGGATTCATCCCACAAGGTTTCAGTATTTGCCACTATATCATAGCTTTCCAGCAGCATGGTAGCTTCTAACTCTTCCTGTTTGTTGCCCATGCTGTGTGCATTTGTGTAGAGGGACTTTGGCTGGGCTGTCAGCTGTCCTAGCTTCTTAAGGGGACACCCCATGAGGTGTCTCACATGTGTTTCCCTGCTGACTTCAAGAACCTCAGGAGCCCCTGGCATGTCTCCATAAGACTTTGACTGTAATGCAATGTCGCCAGGGCAATAGGTTGAAGGCCCTTACTAGCACCTCGCCCCTTTAACCCTGATGTGATAATATTCTGATATATGGTATCAGAACAGGTATATGATATATATATGATATATAAAAGATATATTTCATATGATAATTTTCTACCTTATGGAGAAATTTATGAATAGATATATGGTATTACCCTGGAAATTTTACCTTCCCATTTCCACAAAACAATATGGTAATGTATCTCTTTAATGTAGCAGGATAATAAACATAGATGAAAAGAAATATTAAAGTTCTCCTAATGTATTAATAATAACACTTAGATTTATTTTAGGCAAAAATTATGAAATAATCTGAGTTTTAGGTATACAATTCAGAGGTGCAGTTCTTTAAAATGGATGATTAATAGTTGTTTAAGTAGATGTCAACTCTGGATGTTACTTGAAGTATCCTCCAGAACACCTTTGAAGAATGCAATTTTCAGAAAGGTGTCAGTTTGGCCTTCTGAAAATGTTATTTCAAAGCATATATGTATTTAGACATTTCAGTTTCTCATCATTGCAAGTGGAAAGGACCCTTTCTGTACCAAGGAAAAGTCTTGATGATGACAATAGTTAAAATGAGGACAACCTTGAGTATGTAGTCCTATACGTTTTATCAATGTGCTAAATGATTAACAGCTCTTTGCTTAGCAGAAATTGAAGAATTTTTAGTTTTGTTTTCCTGTGAAGCTGGATAAAATCAAGTGTGGATACAATAAAAAAAGTGGAAGTCTTGCATACACTTGATTAAAGAGAAGAAAATTAAAAAAAGGAGTGAAGATAACCGAGGGACATTTGTACTTGGAAGCTTTGTACCCCAAAGAGAAAATAAGTGAAAGAAATAAAATTAGGAAGAAATAATCTACAAGTATGTCCAGTATTTTAAATTAAACCATTTCTGTAATACCGTAATAATTATAGTATAGTGATTTTACATGCCAGCAAACTCAGAAGCGCAGATGTCAGAAACATGACCAGTTCTAGGACTTGAGGGACAATGTGAGAAGTCTGAGAAGTATTGTTCAGAATTTTGCTTTATATTTAATATGATTTAGGAATATGAAAATAAGAGCGCAAGTCATATAACCAAACAACATTTGGCAAAAATTACAGTGCATATTTTTTGAGAGTAAATAAATGACCATCACCATGAATCAATTCAATCAGAAGAAATGTCATCCACTTTTATGAAACTGTTTAAGTTATTTTGAAGTTTTCATGACATACAGACTGGGAAGGCGACTATCGAAGTCACAGATTCACTAGCAGTTTCATGGTGTTTGAATTAGGAGTCATGAAACTGACATATTTCAGATCTATAAATTGTTATTATATTAGTTGATGTATAACTCCATAATGCACAGGTTAGCAATTTGATGGAACAGCTTAAGCTTTAGTCTGTGCTGAACAGTCACAATTTTCTTGCAAATTTTTTTTCCAAAGTTAAACAAATCTTTTCCACAAAATATGGATTGTTAGTGAGAGATTAATCTATTGTTTTCCTGTATATTTAATAAAATTTCATGTGCAAATTAAATGGAAAATACATTCAAAATTCTAAAGTACTAAAAAAGTGCTATCTCAATGAGCCCAAGGCTTTTCTTTTATCTGAATTAAATTGTAGTGCAAAACAGCCAGATATTTTTGTAAGAAAACTAAAGTTAAAATTCTTTACTTATTTCTCTGACTCTGAGGTATTTTTTAGGACAGGAGGAGAATTTGGAAAATTAATATGAAGTTGATGTTGTGAGTTTTGAAATTGTTCTCACAATCTACCCTAGTGCATGACAAACCAAATACTTTGCCAACAAAGCATAAATTATAGCTATCACAACTTAGGGAATATTCATACTATGGTAACCAGATATGAAAACTTTGGTGAGGAATAGAATGTGTGAAAAAATAAAAGTTGCAAGAAAAACTGTTGATCCAATGTAAAAAATTACCAAAATAAATAAAACCTCCTTGAGTTCTGTTGTTCTTCTACAATGGGGTATGCTTGAAACAGTTGAAATAGACATGGATGCCACATGCCTGCAATATGTGTTGCTGTATCTTGCCAAGCTGTGGGTGTACAGTGGTAGCCAGAGGTATGTCTTTCCTTCTCCTGCAGATGCTCCTGTCATTCTGGGTCACAAGGAAGAA
>VZTM01028768.1:17463-28753 GCA_013400555.1 Jacana jacana
CTTGTAACTTCAGTAAGCAAAGAATTATTTTCCTGTTTTTAGGAGCTGTTACAAGGTATTTCAGCTGAATACTTCTATTATGTGGCTGGTGTCTGAGGTTTTTTGTTTGTTTTCTTATTGGTAATACTTCATTTTCAGAAATTGAGAAGGGAAGGATTGTACATGCTAATTATTAAATGGTAACAAATATAAAGTGCAAGCATGTTCTGCCTAAAGAGGTTGTTTCTTACCAGCTTTTTGTGAGGCTTAGTTCAGTTGTCACTTATTTGGTCTTCATGAAACTACTTACAGTACATAAAGTTTTAAGGGTGACTTGTTATGACACTGCATTCAGTATTAAAAATGTCAGGGAGCTATTGTTGCAGCTGTAGCACAGTGGGAAAGAGGGGCCAGTTTGGCCTGTGGACAGGCAACCTGTTCCAGTGTTCAGTCACCCTCACTGTGAAGAAATTTTTCCTCATATTTAACTGGAATCTCCTATGTTCCAGCTTGCATCCATTACCCTTGTCCTATCATTGGATGTTGCTGAGAAGAGCCTGGCTCCATCCTCCTGACACTCACCCTTTACATATTTATAAACGTTAATAAGGTCACCCCTCAGTCTCCTCTTCTCCAAGCTAAAGAGACCCAACTCCCTCAGCCTTTCCTCATATGGGAGATGCTCCACTCCCTTAAAGAAATGAAGCATTACTAGATTCTTGCACAGCTGGGGTTTGTTTTGTTTTTTAATTTTTGCATGAAGAATTGACATTAAAAGCCCCAAATGTATCCTAAGTCAGAGTTATATTACAGTATCCTTATTTCAAAGCATGTGAAATGTCACATAAAGTGATTGCATTAAAGGGTTTGGTGGAATTCAGCTCCGTAGTAAGCTAAATGTGTGATTTATGTGCAAGAGATGGGGTTTTTAAAACTCTGACTAAAAAGATTGCAGTAAATGTTAGTGGAGCCTAGGGAGGGGTACAACTTGCCCTAAGACCTAGTGACTGGTCACCTGAATCATTCTCACAGGTTGATTGCCTAAAGTTCTGTGAATGGCAACACTGAAGCTTAGACATGTAAATGTAAACTGTGGTTAGATGCCAGCATTTAGGTGCCTGAATCTTGAAATTACATGCTTTTGTGTGTGTGTGGCTTCTTGGTAAGCTGATTGAAGTTTGCTCTTCAGAGAGGAAGAGAAAAATAAACATGTGATGAGGTATACATTATCAAGGTGGATCAAGCGCTAGTATATCATGTCATTAGGGTGATTTCTGCTCTGCATATGTGTGTGCATGTGTATATATATATACATATATTTATGTACATAAAAGCTTCATGCCTGAATCTAAATTAATCACCTGAAGCTCTTTTCATAGTTAGAGAGAAACAAGTACCTCTTTGGGGCAATTTATTTCAGCAATTTTAAACACCTCCTTAGAATGAAATGAATAGCCCTCAGAAAGTGACTGTTTATCTACATTTGCTTTAAAGCCATTAGAGGGTAAATAACTTAGAGTAGAGCATTTAACTTCATGCATCTAAGTTAAAGGAGAAGAACGGTTCTCATTCTTGTCAATTGTAGGCTTTACAGACCTACAAATAAAAAAAAAATCATTTTTTCTCCATTTTGTAACTAGATTATAGTTAATGATTGTAGTAAAATCTATGGAAGCATTTGTTTGAGCTCCCTCTGGCTATCTTTTTAATCTTAGAATTTGAGCCAAATATTATGTTGAAGTTGAGCTTCTGAAAATCAGTGTCCAGGTAAAGGGGAGAGAGCCACCTTAGATTCCAACCAAGGGAAAGATAAGCTCATGATCTGGCATTTTCAGGCACAAGAGAAGCCACATAAGAGAGAGAGGGGGACAGGAAAGTCAGGACTTCTTGCTCTTTGGAGAATTATTAGTTAAAAACTTACTTGGGTTGGTTTTAATATCAACTGCTTTTCCAACAAGCTTTTTGCTTGTTGTTGCCTTTCTTTCTGTTAATGTTTGTGAGGCTAACACAAAGCATAGTGTAAATAATTATTTTTTAATGCCAGTATAGCATTCAACGTATACTGGAATACTGGAATCTGAACAATTTCTGGTCTCCAGACCTGTAAACCAAATGCCATTGTGAGGGCATAGAACAGTTGTCGTGTCACTCTCAAGCCATTACTTCAACCTCTAGATGTTCCAGTTATAACATGGAACCTAAATTTCAGAAGATACTGTAATTGAAGAAAGTGGATGGACTAGTTGGATATAATTTCTTTTTGTCCATCTGGAGGGATGGATGTTGACAGGGGAACTCTTTTGTAGATTAAAGGGTCTTCAATTACTTTACATGCTATTATTAAATGCTTTTAGTTTAATGTTTGTATACATCTTACTAATTACTCTTTAGAAAAAGACAAGCCTCTGTGAAACACTGGAATAGTTGAGTGGGAGTTACTGAATCATCGCTCTGTCACTGTAAGCTATGGCTCAGATGAACTCTCTACCTCAATCAAAATCAAAATAGGATTCCTTTGTAGCACCCCCAAGTCCCTTTCCCCAGGGCTGCTTTCTAATCCCTCATCCCCTAGTCTGTATTGATAGTGAGGACTGTTCCAGCCCAGGTGCACAATCAGCAGGTCATGGCTCAACCACGGTGGTCCCTTGCCCAATTTCCTACACATAGGGATTGAGATCTTTTGTGCTCTATAGAGAACATTCTTAAAGATCTGCCAGCTTTGTTCCACTCCGTTGTCCCTGGGAGCCATTTCCCATGGGGTCCTATTAACTAACTCCTTAAAGAGCTGGAAGTTTGCTTTCTTAAAATTTAGTCTTAACTGTGCTTCTCGTGGGTTTTAATCTCTATGGGACAGTGAAATGGACTAGGGCCCAGGCTCCCTTCAACTTTGATGTCACTGATGATTTCGCTTGCATTTGTGACCAACAGGTCCACCAATGCATCTCCTCAAGTAAGGCTGTTAATTTCTTGTCTCGAGAAGCTGTCATCTAGGCACTCTAAGAGCTTTCTGGAGTGCCTGCAGCCAGCCGTATTGCTCTTCCAACAGATGTCAGGGTGGTTAAAATCCCAGCAGGATGAGAGCCTGCAAACGCGATGCTTTCTCAAGCTGGAGTAAGAAGGCATCATTGACAGGCTCTGGTTGGTCAGGTGGCCTGTAGTAGACTCCTTCCACAAGACTCCCTTTGTCATCCTGATACCTAATTCCTACTCATAGGCTTTCGACCTGCTCATGGCTATTCTTTAGCAACAGCTCTTCACACTCTAGCCACTTCTTTACATAGAGGGCAACACCTCTACCCCTTCTTCCTCTCCTGTCCCTTTTGAACAGCTTGTAGCCATTGATGGCCACACTCCAGTTACAGGATTTTTTCCACCACATTTCTGTAATTGCTGCTATGTCATAGTTCTCCTGTAGCAGGATAGCTTCCAACTCCTCCTGTTTGTTACCCGTGCTGTGTGCACTGGTGTAGAGACACTTCAGTCAGTCTGCCAGCCATGTCGCCTTCTTAGAGGGGCACTCCACTGATTCCCCAAGGTGCTTCATGGCAGCTGCCCTCCTGTCTCCGATTACCTCACGGGCTCTTGGTCCAGCTCTGTAAGACCTTGCCTTTGATGAAGCGTTCACAACATGTGTCAGCACAACATGTTAGAGGCCCTTGCTGTCACCCTGCCCTCCCAACCTTGATGTGTCATCCTGACACTTGCCACAAATCATTCTGATATTATCATCTTCATCTGTCTCTTGTGAAATGGCAGGCTGAGGGCTATCCTTAGGCCCATCTCTAGTGTACCTGTGGTTAACACCCCCCCCGCCTTCGAGCCTAGTTTAAACCCCTTTTGACAAGCCCTGCTAACTGATGCGCCAGAATCTTTCTCCCCCTCTAAGACAGAGGTACTGTATCTGATGCTAGCAGACCAGGTGCCGTATAAAGTTCCCCAAGATCAAAAATCCCAAAGTTTTGTTAGTGGCGCCAGACTCTGAGCCACTTGTTAATCATGCCTGACTTCCTTTCAGTATTCCTATCTGCAACTAAGGGTATTGATGAAAAAATTACCTGTGCCCCTGCTCCCTCAACCAGTTTTCCCAGTGTCTTAAAGTCCCTTTTGATTGCTTTTAAGCTTCTCATAACTCGGTGCTTCTCACCTACATAACTAATAAGGGATAATAATCAGAGGGCTGCACCAGACTAGGCAGACTTCTGGGCCCCAGGGAGGCAGCAGACTTCCCTGTGGGAAGTAATGTAGTAGGCTAATGTCTACTTTTGTTGTTCTTGAGGTCACCTTATTTAATGGTTTTCAGCAAAAGCAGTTTGAGAAATTACATCTTTTTCTAGTCTCTCTATTGGAGTTTGACATTAATTCACTTGTGCTAATTAGAAGGTAGTTCTGACTGAAAAAAAAAAAATACCGGTAGGAAGTATGGGTCACCTCAGTCGTCTTGTTTATGGTACAGCTACACAAGCAGGTGTATCTCTATAAAAGGGGAGTTTGATAGCTCTTTACCTCACTAGTGTGAAGAAAGTCAGTGGCCTGGTGTGAA
Organism: Jacana jacana; assembly: GCA_013400555.1. Lineage (NCBI taxonomy): Eukaryota > Metazoa > Chordata > Aves > Charadriiformes > Jacanidae > Jacana > Jacana jacana. The sequence continues at coordinate 21,983 of VZTM01028768.1, forward strand.
AATGCCTTAAATGGCTTTAACAGAAATGTCTCCCTGTGTCGACTTCAGAGGGTGGTGCCTGACTGTTGTGTCATCCGTTTGACTGTTTGGTTTTAAAAAGATTGACAATAGCTGAGAAGTCTGAAGGCTCAATAATTGCATGTTGTCATGCCGACTTTAAGAGAATCGCTTCTGCATTAAAATAGTGTCCTGCTTCCAGCAGGGACAGGGTTAATTCTCCCCAGGGTCTAGCAGGGACATAGGTATTCCATCCCAAGTGAGCCATGCCCAGGGGGTAGCCAGGAGCTGGCTGGGGAAGGGGTGACAGGAAATGGAGTTAAGGGGAGAGCAGTCAGGCGTGTTCTGGGTTTGGTTGGTGAGCAGTAGTATCATAGTCGTGCTCGTATACTCCTCGATCTGCATCACTGTTACTGTTTTCTTCTTCCTCTTGTTGTTCTGTTAAACTGCCTTTGTCCCAACCCCTGAGTTTTGCCTTTTTCTTCTGGTTCTCCCCTCACCACTGTGGGAAGTGCAGAGAGAGTGGCTGCTATGTGGTTCTTTGTTATCTGAGGGTAGCTAAACCATGGCAGTCCTTTTTGGCACCCCAACATGGGGCATTCGGAGGGTTGAGATAACAACAGAATCTGTCCAGAGCTTGTTAAAACTAATTTGTTATGTGCTTCTATTGTATTAGCTGAGTAACCACAGGTCACCATGTTACTTGCTTTGTTCTCGTGGCTCTGCTACGTAAATTCAATATGGTTTGTGTACTCCCTGCAGTGTTGTTTATCACCTCTGGGAAAGGGATCAGGATTATAATAAATTGGTATGACAGCAAAATTATATGATGGCATTACTGGTCAGATGGTTAAGGGGGCATGTTTATAGAATGGTTAGAGTTGGAAGGGACCTTAAATATCATTGAGTTCCATGCCCACACCCTCCACCATGGGCAGGGACACCTCCCACTAGAGCAGGTTGCTCAAAGCCCCATCCAGCCTGGCCTTGAACACTTCCAGGGATGGAGCATCCACAGCTTCTCTGGGCAACTTGTTCCAGTGCCTCACCACCTTCACAGTAAAATGTCCTCGTTCTGGCAGGGATAGGGTTAATTCCCCTCAGGATCTAGCAGGGACACAAGTATTCCATCCCATGTGAGCCATGCCTAGAAGGTAGCCCAGAGCTGGGGCAGGTGGGGGAATAACAGCAGTTTTACTTTGCACCTAAATTTGTGATAATTTGAACAATTTCAGCAAAATATTTTGTAAGAAATATACTGAAATTTGCTGTTTATCCATGGTATGGTAAATAACTTCAGTTACATTATATTTGACAAAATGAGCGGTAAACTCACTTTAAGTAGCTCATATAATGTCATTAGTATGCTAACAGCATGAGCATTTAGTTAGGTGTTAAATAGGTAGATTTGCCCTCAGTATTATTGCAGTATGACTGTGTAACTGCTAAAGGGTTATTTTTGCCAAAGGGCTGTTCTGTCAAGTAGCAGACCTGTGCGCTCTCCTGCACTGTGAGTGTTCACTTGATTAGCTACTGACTAATCCAGGTGAGAAGCTCATCAGAGCCTGCATTTCTTGCTCATAAAACAGAGTGGACTAGTACGTTTTGCAGAGTACCTGTGCTGCCACTGGTAAATACGTAGTCTTGAAGTGTGTGTTTAGGGTTTGTTTTTTCCAAAGAGATATGGCATAAAGCTCTTATTTACAACTGAATCTTACCACCTTAAAGCACACCAACTGCTGTTTTCTCCAAACATTCATCCTGATTGAAAGATAGTGCTGGGAATGAATATAAATTGCAGAGCATGGCATAGAAAGACTATTTGCTAAGTAAAACGGAGGCTTTGTATTATATTGCTGATAGATTGTTAACAAACTTACAGAAGCCAGGCATTCGTCATTTCCATAAGCTGCCAACATTAAGCTTGTTCAGTGGTTTTTCAGTCATTTTCATAGTATTACTGCTGTACATTGGATGATTGCATTTTGGTAACTTTAATTTCTTATGTTTGCTGACATGTTTTTCATTGTCTAAATGTTTTGTTTTGAACTTCTAACAGTATTTCTTTATTCTTTATTTTAAGGTGTGACTGTACAGAAAAATTACAGAGTAAATTTGACTTCTTACGGTCACAGTTAAATGACATTTCATCCTTTAAGAATATCTACAGATATGCCTTTGATTTTGCAAGGGTAAGACTACTGGAAAGTTAGAGAAGTTCTTACTTTAATTATTCAATGAGCTTGTATTTGAGTGGTTTTTGTGCTTTCTTTATTCAACCTTAGGATAAAGACCAGCGAAGTCTCGATATTGATACTGCAAAATCCATGTTAGCTCTTCTGCTTGGAAGAACTTGGCCACTGTTTTCAGTATTTTATCAATATCTTGAGGTACAAGTTTCCTTGACTTTCTGAATAATAACATAGTAGTTGGACCACTCTTTGAGAAGATTTCAGGGTTTGTGTTGTTTAGCTCAAGAATATATCCATATTGTTCCTCTTCCCTGGCTCGATGTGCTTCTGAAACAGAGCTGTTCTTGTGTACATCGCAGATCCTTTTCTCCCTCCCTGTGCACCAGCCCCAATTCTCATATCAAAGACAACTAAAATTCTGTCTTGGACTATAAAGGTAAATTTAAAATTAAATAATAAGAGTCGCAGTAGTGTCTTCATCTGCATCTGTGCTGGATTTCAGGATTGCTTTGTGCAGATGGAGTATGTGGGTACCTTGAGCTCTGGCTGTCTTTGCAGGATTTTGGTCAGTCCAGCTCCAAGTGACTTGGTAATGTCAACATGTGTAGGATGGGGCACACGTGAGGCTTGAGACTATTCCCTGGTTTCAAATTAGTACTAATGTTGCAGAGCAGATGTCCTTATGTTCATATTGCATTGTACCCTGGAGAAAAGGGTTTTTGTAGTTGTTGTTTCTGGAAATATATCTGAGCTAAGTACACCTCTCCTCAGGTGAGGAGATATTTGCCAGTTTTTGAAGCATAACAGTGGTGACTTCCTGATTAGCTGATATTTTGATTTTGGTCTGATCTTTCATAAAACTACTTTATGTAGTTTCAGAACTATGAAATGTGTACACGTGTAGTATTTAGAAAATGGCAAAGCAAAGAAATAGAAGCCATTGTTGTGTATTAAATTGTTTGTTAGAAACTGATTGAAGATAAAATGAGAGAAATAAGAAACAAAATGCAGTATTACCAGATGTCACTTGACGTTTTCATGTTCTGAAATTTTTTCCTAGCAATCGAAGTATAGAGTCATGAACAAAGATCAGTGGTACAACGTGCTAGAGTTCAGCAGAACTGTCCATGCAGATCTTAGCAATTATGATGAAGACGGTGCTTGTAAGTATTCATAACGTTTTGCTTATTCAACTATTATTTCAGTGTTCTCAGTTTGCATGAACAAATTTCTGTAACAAACACCACTGTAAGGTGTGAAATATTTCTTCTCCAACTATGTACAGAAAAAACTACCTGATAACCATCCATCTTCAAACTTCAGATACTAATTGTAGTAGCGTGTCAGAGGTATGATGACTTGGGCCAACTTCTATTCAGTTGAGGATCTAGTGAAGCTGCTTGCTGCATAAAGCTATAGCCTTGCAAATAGAACTACAAGCAGTGAACTCATATTTTGCACTAATATACAATAAACTGTAGTTTAACTGTAAAGTAGCCTAGCTGCTGATACTTGGGGTTGACCTCTATACCTGGCTGATAGTCAGTCCTACTATGACTGAATTGCATTAGGCATCCCATTTTGGTCCACATCCTAATTATGTGTGATTTTGAAAGCTCTAAGAAGGACTTAGTTGTGCCAATTTACAATATAACCTTATTTTTGTGCATTCTATACCATTCGGTGCACCTGTCAGATGTCAGGAGCATGTTTTTTCCATAGTATGTGTAGTGCTATTTGTGCACTTTTTGCCACCTCTGCAGTGACATAATTGCAGTCATCTTTGAGTCATAATAAGTGTTTGACTATAGGATTGACATGGATGTTACCTGGACCAATAGTTTTAACCTCCATGCTTTTAAGTGAAGATGTTTGAAAGACATTGGCAAATATAACTCCCAAGTTTCATCCATTTGCAGGGCCTGTACTTCTGGATGAATTTGTTGAATGGCAAAAAGCTCGTCAAGCATCATAGCAAGAATTCAAAGGAAAATGCAAAAGCTTTTTTGGTGCCCGTCTGTACACAAACTAATGAGAAAAACAAAGGATTGCATTTTCATTCTTAAGAAAGACTTTCCAGTAAATTTTTTCCTTTTTTAAGGAAATTTTCTTGCTACACGTGATATGGGCATTGAACCACACCTCTTCTGAGACTGAAAGTTGGAGTTCTTGTTTTGAGTCTTATGTTTATAGCATTTATTTCAGAACAATAAAGATTCAGATTTGTGACAAAGGCCTAAAAGTGAAGAATGTCCCTTGAATGTGAGTGTGGTGTCTATTTTTAAAACCAAATCTTTAGGATTATCTTCCTCAGAAGTGCCCTTTGCTATGAATTTTTGAAGACCTTAAAAATGTTGAACTGGCACTGTTGCTTGCGGATGGTATGATTGTCTTGCCTGACAAACGTTAGAAAGAATGACTGATTTTTTTAGAGCCCTGGGTGGGAGTGTGCATATTAAGTATTGGTCATGGGTTGTGCCACAGTTTTCAGCTCCTTGTGGAGATAAAGGCCTTAAACTTGTTTTGGTTTGGTTTGTTTTTTTTTTTTCTTTTCTGTGCAGTACTCACCCAGTGGCATGGCATTTAGTGGCAGGCCCTTTTAAAGCAGAAAGGTGTGGAGCACATGACTTTACATGCAGAATGGCTGAAAACTAGTTGCCTGTGTTTCAGATGGTGAAAACAGATACTCTTTGGTACCGTAAGGCAGCTTCAAACTTTTACTACAATTTAGACTTTGGATTGCTTTGTATAAAAAGTGCAATTTATATTTTAAAAGGGAAAGCTGGAAGTGCTTGGTTTCAAGCTTTGCTTCTTAAGTGTTCTAGACTGGAAGCATTCACAACAGGAATTCTTCTTTTTTTATCTCCCTGGATGCTTTTCATAATGTAAGTCAAGAAGAAACAATTAAAACGCCTACCTTTGACCTGAATGTTACAGGCTATTAATTTTTACCCTGTTACTCTGTCTATTAAGTCTAATAACTACTGCAATTGCCCTTTTGGGCACTCAGTATTCATGGCAACTTTTAAACACAGTGAAAGTTTGTCACTGTACCTTCCTGCCCAAGAGGCCCAATGCCACCCTTGAGAAGATATTTTAATGAGTAATTGTGAGAAACCAAAACAGAATGAGAGATTGAAGCATTTGTAACTTCATTATATAAATATATTATGTAGACTGTGATAATGCCATGAGACTCAAGGCCTCATTGTGCCAAATACTTCAACAACTTGAAATAAGAATAGACATGGCATAGGCTAGGCATGACTTGAAGATCTTTGCCTCAGGGAAATTACTTCTGTTTTGCACATCCCTTATTCATAGTAACAAGCTTGTTTTCCTGTCCTTAAGGAAAGCTTTATTCCCAAGATGAATTTTTTCACTTACAAGGAGGAGGGCGGGGGAAGAAACAGTGTGAGAAGATGTAGTAGGAAGTGGGACAAGCTAGTAGTGTGTGCCTGTGGTCTTGTTCTACTAGAGAGGACCATTCTTACAATTTAGTCACCAGACCAGCTTGGTGTTGCTGCAGAAAGCAACGCAGTGGTGGTCCATGGGCTGTTCTGCAAGTCACCTCATAGTGCTGTGATCCTCAAAGTGCAGTTGAAATCTTAAAAGCTTGGTTCTGCCCAAGTGAAAAAAAAAAAACCATTACGGGGCTGGGGGTGGGGGGAACCAAACCAAACGACAGCTGAGATACTTGGAAGATCTCTGCTTGTATGGTGGCTAGTGTCTGTGTGCATACAAACACACACACTACAGCTGTTATAAATAATTTTCCACCTTTTTTAGGGGAAGTACTTAATTTTATACCTCACATAGGCTACAGCAGTTCTCTTCAATATGTCACAAGTTGTCCATTTGCATTGCTGACAATTCTGATTTCACTCATAACAGAGTGCCTTTCATTTGGAAATTGCCCTACCCCATGGAAAGCTAGTGCCAGAATGAGATTAATGTCAAGAGTCTCAAGATCTACTGGTAGAGTAAGGTCCTAAGATGCATAGATAAACATGCACCAGTTAGCTTATGTCTAGGGAAGTACTGCTGTATAGTAAATACCTGATTCTGAAAAGACTTGGACAAATTCAGTACAGTGATGCTCCTTGCTTATTATATTTAGACCCCATTATAACTGGGAAATTCTCTTTCCAGAAGTCTTGAAAAGCCGTTTAGAAGATGAATAGTGTGACTTAAAAATTAAATCATCTTTTTTAGGTGACTGCGAGTTGTTGTGATTCAATTTAAACCGGTTGGTCCTAGAGGATGGTATTAGAGTCTAACAGTAGGAGTGATGCATCTACCCTGGTGGTGAAGTACTTACGGTTAAGGTGTAAGACACTCTGTGATGTACCATTTGTATCTCTGTTAAGGTTTTATCAGTATTCCTATTATAAATCCATGTTTCAGGGATTTATGACTTGGTTGTGTGTGTGATTGAAAATTATCAGTTACTGTAAAACTTTGGGAATGAATGTATTTAAACTACTTAAGATCAATATAATTTTTCAAATTTGAATAAAATAGGATTTTAAGTTATGGTTTTGTGCTCAAAACTGCAATCGGATTTATTGTTTAAATGTGA
>VZTM01028768.1:28779-52115 GCA_013400555.1 Jacana jacana
GCTGCCACAGTTATGACAAATAATAAAGTTGAAGGTGAAATGTCTTCCAAAACTAAATCATAGTGGTGTCTGTCTTGATAATAATTCTTTCTAACATAACTAATTTTTTTCTAGTTTTCTTAGACAGCTGACAGTTTTGGGGTTTAGATCTGAAAACGCCCACCTGTTCATGGAAGAAGCCATACTGGTAGATTGGAATGTAATGTTCCTCCTATGTAAAAATGTGATCTTGAATTAAACAGTCATGTATGTTTACCGATGTCTTTAACTGTATATGGAGTTTTGATCCAATTTATCTTTACTGTTTAAATGTCTGGTTCTTTACTGATGGCTGTAACTTCACATTTCGATCTAGCCAAATTGGGATTACTGTGGATACCAGCTCTGTACCAATCACGGGTGGCCCAAAAGGGGGCACTGTGGTCTGTGTTTCCATTCGTAAGGCTTTTTTCCTATCTCTCAAAAGCTGTGAGCTGATATGTTGATACTGACTGCACAAAAATTGCAAAAAGGGGACCATAAGTTTAATGTTTCTGATGTTTTGTTCATATTTTTTTTTAAGCAAGTGAACAGTTCTTTCAATGTGATATGTACAAACTTGTACAGGTTTAGCTTTAAGTACGACAAATAAAATGGTATATAATAGGGCAGAAAACCTTTTTTTTTTTGTCATGCTTCCTCTTTTAGTTTTTTCTTTTGTGTGTGTATGATTGCTCTTAAAATTCTTGAGGGACTTCATTCTAGCAAGATGGCTCAGTCTAATTTCTAACAATCTTCCCGAATGATTTTGTGCATACAAGAAAACAGATCTCAACTGGGAGCAACAGCCGACGCTGCTGTTGCTTATATCCCGTGTTATTAGGTGCTGATAGAACATAATGGTCCTGGTAATTAACTGTCATGACTTATTCATTGAATGAATACTTTTCCAACAACCTGTTTTGATGAGTGTGTATGAAAAGAGCATGAACTTTTCTCTTTTCCCTGCCAACACATCGCTTGGGTCAGTGGTCTGTTTTTAGGAAAGAACTCTGTTTTCTCATATGCCCTTCCATAGGGTCTTTCAGAGCCCATCACAGAAAGGATCAAAGCCAGCATCCCATCATGTGTTTGAGTTAGTGATGCTGGTTTCCTTGCAGATATAGCTTGTTCCACTACTTGACACTAGTTTTCTTCCATACCTGCCTCGGGACACTTCCCTCCCAAAGATCCTCAGTCTCCCTCAGACCTAAGGCAATGCCTCTTTGATGTCCCCACAGTTCCACTTTATCTTTTAATAATAAAATTCCTGATGCCTTAGTGAGTCAGCAGGATGTGTAGAGGTATGCAAGCCAGGCACCTCTGTATCGACAAGCAATGACAACAGTTCTGGTACTGCTCTTTACCCTTCTCTTCTCTGTTGTCATTCAGTATTTCCTTCTGTCTCTGTGGGAAGAGACGTAGCAGTGTTAAGCAGGTATATTTAAGTCTGAACGTGTATTGCGAGATGATGTTTGCTAGTATTGCCTCAAGTTTTATTTTGAAACTAGTGCCAGGCTTCTCACTGAGATGAAATTAGTTTCTCAGACTGCTATAGCACTTCATCCAGACTCTAATCTCCCTCTTGTTTTTATCTTAGATATCAGGATATGGCATTTCCTATATGTTGGGATTTCCTTAGCTTTTTACCCCTCCTCAGCAGCAATTGACCGTATTAACAATGACAGAAGATGTAAGTAACTGGATTTGTCTTTTTTATAGGCCTTACAATGGTCAGCTTTTAGCTCAATGAGCAAAGTATTATTTTTCAATCCAAGTTTGTTCCAACTGGGTCTCCATGTTCTTAGTGCTTTACAAATTATTAAATTGTTATGGTTGTGTCCTGTTCCTCTGGAAGCTAGCTTATTGATAAGATTGCTTCAAATATAAAAATATTTCAGCCTCCTAAGTTAAACTTCTTCCCTAATTTTGACAATTTAGAAAAAGAATCACTCTGTGGTTTTAGGGGGTTTGTTCATGTTTGTATTTTTATCAGCTCAGTAGTGCATTAGTGCTGATTATAAAATAAAGATATTTTCTTCCAATAGAAGGTGGAAGAAGAATTAGAAAGGAGGTTCAGTTTTCCTCAGTGCTTTCCTTTACCATGTGTGGGTTTGGGAGGCTGTGGAGGTGGCTGGTCACCTTTCTGGCCCGTGTACATCACCGATCTTCATCAATTGTGGTTTTCCTGCATTTGAATGGTTTTGTCCTAGAAACTGGTTTAAAGTTTTGATAGTGAAATGCTGTTCCGTGCTGAATCTTCAGGAGGCTTATTCAAGGCCTGCTGGCTTTAATTGTATGGTTTGGATTTAGTTGAGGTGTTTTTTTTCTTTGTTCCATGCCCCTTGGGATGATGGTTACTGGCTTAAGGCATGAATATTCTGCTGTGGAAAAGTCTCATTGTAGGATTGGAGATGCCAAACCTAACAGTGTTCATGGGAGGATGGTAATTGTTGCTGACACCAACATATTTGGGTGCCAAGACCTACCCTTAACCAGTGTTTCTGGGAACTGGGATTTTAGGTCGGATGTTAAATCACAAAAGGATATTGCTGTGCCTCTGCTGTACAACTGAGTATACAGGCATTAGGCCTGGCTGAGATGGAGTTAATTTTCCCCATGGCAGCCCTCACAGCGCTGCATTGTGTACTGGCACCTAGAGAGTCTGGTTTAACCCACCCACTCTCCCACCCATTTCCACCCACTCCCACCCCTCCGCCCCCTTGTGTTTTGGCTACCTCCTATGTTCCCTCCTCACCAGCAGACTGGGGATGGACAAGATGTTAGGAGGGGACATAGCTAGGACAGCTGACCCAAATTGACCAAAGGGATATTCCACATCGTATGATGGCTGCTTAGCAATAGCAGCTTAGATAAAGGAGGGGGGGGCGGAAGAATTTGTTATTTATGATGTCTCTTTTCTGGAGAAGTGGCTTCCTAAGAAGTGGCTGGACATTTCCTGCTGCTGTGAAGTAGAGAATAAATCTTTGGTTCCTGTTTGCTTCTGCATGTGTCCTTCTTTTTCTTTATTAAACTGCCTTTATCTTCACCCACGAGTTTTTTCCATCTTATTTTCTCCCCCTTCCTGTCCTGCTGAGGAGGGGAGCGACAGAGCAGCTTGGTGGGCACCTGGCAGCCAGCCAAGGTCAGCCCACCACAGTGTGCTGTACAAAAGTTTGTTACAATGGACAATTCTTCAATGAAATAAATGCTTAGGGCTTTAAGGGTATAGGGTGTTACAGTTCGTGGAGCTTCGTATACTTTTGTAGTGCAGTGAGTGGCGCAAAGCTCCATGAAGAAACACTGGTTCCTGGTGCCATGGGAAAGCAGCTTAAATGTCAGCTGTTTATGAGCAGTGAATAAGCTTCAAAACGCCATTTAACTTGCTATTTCATTTGCTTGATGCTCATTTTAATTCCCTAATATAGCACCATCCATCAGGGAACATAGTCATAGTCATAGAATAGTATTATTTTTCTAGTAATTTGAGAGTCTGGGAGACAGGTAGTGTACGAGCACGAAAGGCTTCAGTTCCCTGGTACTACATGCTGTGTTATTAATGCAACTTTTGTCCCAGCCTATTGACGTTAGTCTTACTAATAAACACTGTGCTTATGCCTGGCATAGTGCTTGGCTTTTAACTGGAACACTCCTGCAATCATGATATAAAATATTTCCCTTTTAAGGCAATTGTTCAATTATAAGGAATATTGCTTAATATTCCTTACAAATGTAATTAAACCAAGAACTTGTTTTCTATTACTGATGTTATCGCTGCAAGAGAGAAAATCGCCTCTTTTCCACTTATTACTGTGTTTATACATCTCGTGAATGTTTTGGTCTTGTTTGCCTCAAAGGTTAGATTTGTGTTTGCGTAGTTTGAGTTTATGATGATTCTATTCTGTGATTATTTTGGTTAAATTTTGTCTTTTGGAAGTGAGTAACAGGGCCCCAGTTCTTCAAACATGCTTAAGAATTCAACTTTACAGAAATTAGCTTCCATGTTTATTTCTTAGGCCCTTCTAGCTCCAATTTTAAAACGGTTCATCCCTGAATTTTCCGCTATCCCTGGAATAGTGGCTGCCTTAACTACGCCAGGTAATTGCTGCGTTTCTGCTGCTTGGAGGTACGGGGCAGGAGAGAGGGGAAGTGCCCGGGTTTAGGTTGGATTGCAGGCTGAGTGTGTGTGTACAACACTTGGGCTACGGTTTGAAACACGTGAAGTTGGCTGTATTTCTTCTAAGTAAGTTTGGTTTTGATATATTTCATCAAGAAATAAAGATTGCCACGTTACAGTATGCAACATCATCTATAGCTTTAGTAAAAGCACAGAGAAACAGAAGGAAGCGCCAGGCAGTGTCTGAGATACTGAGCTTTTGGCTGGTCTGGTGCATTGTGCAAACAACGTTAGCTGGTCTGAATTTTCAGGCTTTGGATGTTTCCTTGTGCAGGTGCCTAACAGTGCTACACCGTGGGCTTCTTTTTAAGAACATTTTAATATCCAAACATGTTGGCACGTGTCCTTTGCGACAATGTAACCCCTTCATAGTGTTCTGGTTACTGCTAGGAAGAGGAAAACATTTAATTGCTGGAAGATTCCCAACTGAGCCCACAAAAAAAATACATAGGACCAGTGGATGCTTATTGTTAAAGGTGTCATGCTGAACATGAGGAGTAGATGCACTTCAGCTGTCCCTGGCCACAGGTAACAACCCCTGCCAAAACATTCAGCTTCTGGCAGATTTGATCTGGAGTAAGGAACTGGTAAGTGATGCTCCCACAAAAGTTTCCTGAACATCTGTGTGTCACAGAAATGTGGCACAGAGATGCTTGGTAGCCACTTTGATGGGAAAACCATCACAAGAGCCATTTCAAATCTAAACGAAGCAGGAGTAGATTTAACCAACCTTAATAGATTTAATTTGTGGGCTGAAAGTTCCTTTTTGTTGTTCAGAAAGTCCCAAGTTACTTTGGGTTTGCTGAGTTAGCTCTGTGGGGTTTCAACTGTAAATATTGGAATGCAATATACAACATGTTTTGTAAATAAGGAAGTGATTGTGGGTTTATATACCAATGTAGTGCCAGTAAAAGTAGAGTTGTCGGGAATAGATAGAATTTCTGGACATAAAAATGTATCTTTTGTTATCAGAGGGTGGCTTAGGTGGTTGCTTTATTTAACATTGCTCCTCTGGTTTTAGAAGGACTTTGTACATCGCTCTCTTGAACGCAATTTTGCAAGTGTTCAAGAGTCACACAGGTGTGTCCTTCCAAATCAATCAGTGGACGCGTTATGTCGCACCAACACACCGAAGGTAAGCAACCGCCATACGCTGGAATTTTAGAGCAGCAGTATCTAAATGGGCACAGAAATTCCCACGTGGCTATTTCGTTCTGTCCATCTGTTGTGAATGGTAGAGCTGCCAGAGTTGCCGACGGCGGTGGCAGTGCTGTGCTGGGTGAGCAGCAGTGCAGAGCTTACAGCTGGCTCAGCACTGGTGGTCCTCTCCCAGCCCCTGCCCAGCCTTTGCGCTGGGCACGGGGCTGCCCACCATCGCAGCCAAACCACTGGCATCTCTCAGCCGCCTCAGGGAAGATCATCTTAAGTCTGCCCGCACTGTACCTCCATCACAGTGGCTGCAGCCCAGAGGGGCCTTCTGGGAACAGCCCTCCACTGCCTGATTAGATAACTTGATCTCACTGCTTCGCTCTTATTCCAAAGATATTAAATAAATTGCTGATGAATGTTAACACAAATGCTAAGCCCATCTGCCTTTAGGATTGTCTTCTTGCAAAATACATTGTATAAAAAAGGTGATGATGAACACTGTTCTGCTGCACACCACAAGAAGCCAGTGTCAGAGATTTATCAGCAGGGCTAAGGCTTTAAATTACTATTGTCAAAAGCGAGTCAGGAATTCTGTCTTTAGGCTGTCATGTGTGTGCAGGTGTACCAAAAATCATATAAATACACTTGGAGCAATATTCTTAAAGTCCACTTCTAAATGTATTTATGCAACCCAGGCACTAATATAGGTTAGGGGTGGACCTGCTGGAAAGCACTTCAGAGGACAAGGATCTGGGAGTCCTAGTAGATAGTAAAAAGCCAGCCATGTGCCCTTGTTACCAAGAGGGCCAAGGGAATTCTGGACTGCATAGGGAAGAGTGTGGCCAGTAGGTTGAGGGAGGTCATTCTCCCCACCTACTCTGCACTGGTGAGGCTTGAACTGGAATACTGCATCCAGTTCTGGGCTCCCCAGCCCAAAAGAAACAGGGAACAGCTGGAGAGAGTCCAGTGTAGGGCAACAAAGATGATTAAAGGATTGGAGCGTCTCCTTTATGGGGAAAAGCTGAGAGAGCTGTGACTCTTTAGCCTGGAGAAGGTAAGGCTGAAGAGAGACCTTATTAATGCTTACAAGTATCTGAAGGGTGGGATGAAGGAGGATGGAGTTGGAGCTGCTGGGCTTTTAAAATCCTTTAAAAGGAAAAAAAAAAAGGAAGAAATACATTTTAACAGAATTTACAACTGGAAGATTTTAGTACCTTTTTCTAGCTTTAAGTAAGTTTATGTCATTGTAGAGTACTACAGAATTTGATGTGATGGATGAAGACATATCTGCAGAGTGCTGCGATAGTGCAAAAGCAATCTAGTTTCTTTTGCTCCTCAATTGGACCTTGAAACTCTCTGTGTATCTAGGAAAAGAAACTCCATGTTTCCTCCTATAGTCAGTAGTGTGCAAGGTATGGTCCCAGGAACACCACTGACTTTGCCATCTGGAGCAAGATTAGCTCCAAAAGCATTTTAGCTCTCAAAGCATGTAGGCGTATTTCAGACATCTATGTGTAGCTCTGTAGCTCTTATGGGCCCAGGCTTCTGCTGGTTCCCAAGGTGTCCAAATATCTGCTGCTGGATGTCCCCAGAACTGCTTTGTTTCACATTTGTGAGCAAGCAGATGCCTAGGTCATGTCTAAGCTCAATGGCAGTTCAAAGAGCTGGAACCTTTTTGCCTTCTATCCCAGATCATACCTAATTGTTTGAGCTGCACACAAAACACAGTCATGAACAGAGATGCTGGTCTTCCTTTTGTCTACTAGTAAGCTTACATGGCTTTTAAGAAAACTCAGATAAACATTATAAACTTAAATATTAATTTTAGCAGAACTTGGGTTTCTGATAAGTGCCCTTTCTACTAAAGAGAGCATAGGCACAGACTAAACTGTTTCCAAGTCCTCTTTAAATCACTTTTGACTCTTGGTACGTAAGTCCAGTTCAACAGAAGCAGTAAGGTTTTTAATTGAACATGTTCAGCATAATCTATCAGCTGTGTAAACAGGTTGGATGTGAACTGGAGCACTGCATGGGTTCATCAGACTGTTGGAAGCCATAGCAGATGTGTCACTGACCATTTCCTGGCATCACTAGCAATTCTGCAACCAAACCTAAGCAGGGGATAGAGGATCAGCTGATACAGGAGAAAGAGCTACTAAATCTACACTGTTCAGCACTTGGAATTTCCTTGGAGATCTGGCCCAGTCCATCCTGGTTTAATGTTGTTCGTGAAACAAATGTCCAAGGCCAGCAGAAATACAGAAACTGTAATAAAAACAGAATTAACAGATTAAAGGAACTGTCACAAGTAAGAGAGTGAACTGAGAAGCTGGGCCATCAGGGAGAAAGATATGATGCTTTTAACAACAGTGAAGTGTTATCAAATGTTATTTCCTTTTCCATTCATCATGTTTGTATTGTCTCTTGCATTTTTTTCTATTTTAGGAGATGTACAGACATAAAAAAGCTTTTAAGAACTTTTTTTTTTTATCTCCTAAGATTTGTAGAAAAACAGAGCAAAAACAAAAGCAGGAGAAATTACTTCACATGAAGATTCACATCTACAGAGCCCGCTTGTGCTACTCAAACTAGCCTATTCTGGGCTAGATTGGGTTTCTTAATACTGCTGCAGAGTGAATGTTGCTCATGTGTCAATTTGACTTCCTATCTATGTAAGGACAATCTGACTTGATGCCAGAAAGTTATCCATTGTTTATTCGATTTTAAGTAAGAAATGCAGTCCTTTCTGAAACTTGTAACTCATTTGGAGATACTTGCTGGCATCTTAGATATTTAATATTTTTTTCCATCAGTCTTTGCTTTGACTAAGCATTAGGCAGTGGTGGGTGTTTTTCACCATCCATCAGGCTTATGATAGGCAAGCCCAGAAAGCTCAGAAGACTGTGGTTCCTTGGGAAACTCTGAGCAGAGACTTCTTACAGCAAATGCTGCAAAACACACATCATTTAACAATGCACTCTATTAATTTTCTCATGTGTATTCTTCATCACCTCATATGCACATCTCCTGTAAGAAAGCCGCTCTTCTCTATTACTTGTTCTGTAACTGAGTCTTTGATTCACAAGTCACAGCGTAACTTGGTGCAGTCCATGCAATTCACAAATAAACTGGAGCCACATTAGCCCCGCCCTGTCTTAGAGAACGATGTATCTATGGATGCAGTAGTACCATGATTTTGACCTGCTTCGGTGCCGCACATTTTTATTAAGTATTCTTGTAGTAGCTGCTAATTTGTTCACTTCAGGAATGGATGATGCCTTTATGCCACCTTTTCCATTAAGCATTAAGAAAGCCCAGAAACACATAGAATCATTTAGGTTGGAAGAGACCCTTGGGATCATAGAGTCCAAACATCAGCCCCACTCTACAAAGTTCTCCCCTACACCATATCCCTCAACAGCACATCTAATCTGCTCTTAAACACAGCCAGGGATGGTGACTCCACCCCCTCCCTGGGCAGCCGATTCCAGTGACTGACTGCTCTTTCTGGGAAGAATTCTTTCCTAATGTCCAGCCTAACCTTACCCTGCTGCAGCTTGCAGCCACTCCCTATCATTCTATCGTTAATTACCCATGAATAAAGACCAGCACCAACCTCTCTACAATGTCCTTTCAAGTAGTTGTAGAGAGTGATGAGGTCTCCCCCCAACCTCCTCTTCTGCAAACTAAACAGTCCCAGTTCCTTCAATCTCTCCTCATAAGATTTATGCTCNGGCTCATATCCAGCAGCCTTTCAACCAGCACCCCCAGGTCCTTTTCTGCCAGGCAGCTCTCCAGCCACACTTCCCCAAGCCTGTAGCGATGCATGGGGTTGTTGTGGCCCAAGTGCAGGACCTGGCACTTGGCCTTGTTGAAGCCCATGCTATTAAAATTGGCCCATCGATCCAATCTATCCAAGTCCCTCTGCAGAGCTTCCCTGCCTTCATGCAGATCAACACTCCCACCTAACTTAGTGTCATCTGCAAACTTACTGATGGTACACTCTATATCCTTGTCAAGATCATAAAGTTATTAAACAGAAATGGCCCCAATACTGAGCCCTGAGGAACAGAGCATATTCTGCTCTGACCTGTTTTTTCACCAACTAAGTGTCTGTGCCTCCTTCCTGTCCAACTTTTGTCTCCTATTGCCTCCCTCCTTTTGTCAAGACTTTCTTTGACTCCTGCTGCTGAGACCCAGGAAAGTTCATCTATGGTGGTTCTCATTATCTTTGCTTTAGTCTTATTTTTAGTAGTATTTTTTTTCCATTGATCCCATAAAAAATCCCAGCTGCTGAAGTGAGTTGGAAAGCTTGTACACCTTCAGAACTTTGTTTGACCATAAAAATTACCCTACCTTGTCTATGACACTGGGAAACACTGAAACTGTACTGGTTTTGCTAAACATTATCTGCCTGAAAACCACAAACAATGTGTGGGGTTTTGCCTGTTTTTTTTATGATTTCTTCATTTGTGCATATAATTTGCTTCAGTGAGTGGGTCAAATACATGTTAAGTACAGGAGCAACCGGAATGACTACCTAGTTTAACCACTGGATAACACTAACAGTAGAGTTTTACCTAGTGATTCTAGCTATGGAGGTAGGTATTCATTTACCTAGCTCTCCAAGAGTGATGCTAAATCGATTTTTTATATTGCAGCATTGAAGTACTGTGAACATTTTCAATAAATTCATTTTTCCATTGTAAAAACAATAAAATTATAATTGCCATCCAGGTGGACCTTGACATGCTTGAGAGGTGAGTCCTTGCAAATCTCATGAAGATAAACAAGGCCAAGTGCAAGGTTCTGCACCTGGGTTGGTGCACAACTACAAGCTGGCAGAGAATGGATTGAGACAGACCTAAGGAGAAGAACTTGGGGGTATTGGTGGATGAGAAGGTCAACATGAGCCAGCAATGTGTGCTGGAAGTACAGAAAGTCATCACCGTCCTGTGCTGCATCAAAGGAAGTGTGGCCAGCAGGTTGAGGGAGGTGATTCTGCCCCTCTACTCTGCTTTCATGAGGCCCCATCTGGAGTACTGTGTCCAGCTCCGGAGCCCCCAGCACAGGAAAGACATGGACCTGTTGGAGCAGGTCCAGAGGAAGGCCATGAAGAACGTTCAGGGGGCTGGAGTACCTCCTGTATGACAACAGGCTGAGAGACTTGGGGTTGGTTACCCTAGAGAAGGCATGACTCCAGGGCGACCTTTTAGCAGACTTCCAGTACCTACAGCGGGCCCACAGGAGAGATGAGGAGGGACTCTTTATCAAGCAGTGTAATGATAGGATGAGAGATAATGGTTTTAAACTGAAATAAGGTAGATATTTATTTGATACTAGGAAGAAATTCTTTACTGTGAAGATGGTGAAAAACTGGAACAGCTTGTCTAGAGGTCTAGAGAGGTGGTGGATATGCCATCCCTGGAGACATTCAAGGCCACGTTAGCTGGGGCTTTGACCAATATGGTATAGTGTCCCTGCCCATGGCAGGGGTGTTTGGAATAAATGATCTTTATAGGTCCCTTCCAATCCAAACCATTCTATGACTACAGGATTATAACAGTGGCAAGAAGGTGAAGCAGCCACCTTCTTCCCCAAAGGAACGAGCAGCAGCGCACCAGGAGCCCGGACGCTCTGGCTGGTTTTGTTCACCAACACTTTATCGGAGTCTGCGCCGGTGCCCCGTGATGAGAAATCGCTGCCACGGGGGGGACTCCTCCGCTCCGGTCACCGAGAGCCGGGAGGAGGCTTTTCGGGAAAGGCGAAGCTTCTGGGTGCCTGAAGAGGGCGCCGGCGAGCCCAGGCAGCCTTCTGCTCGCCCCTTGGCCAGCCAGGCGTTTGTCCTCTTCTGGGTTTACTCTAACCAGGAAATAAGCGTAGCAAAAGCGAGGCACAGGGAAGAGCACAGATCTGTCAGCTTCTCTCTGTATTTGTTGCGATATTTATTTCAGCACAAAGACAAAACAAATGAAAACAGCCTTTTAAATAGTGTTTATGTGCAGGACGAGCATTGCTACATTTCTCAACCGAGTTACCAGGTGAAGTCTGATTTTGAACTGTCATCTAGACACAGGGAATTCAGAACCGCAAGAAAGCATCTGCTTCTGGTAAACTGTCACCCAAAATATCTCATAGAACAGGATATAAAAGTGGAGGTTTCTCAAAGCATGGTAGTACCTACCTCCTTAAACACTTACAAATCTGTCCCTAACAGCGAAAAACAAAAGTTGAAAAGAAGTTTTAGAATGGAAATCAGTATCCATTTTCACACATGACATGCTCTAGTGGCTGAGATTGTAGGGTTTTTTTTCTGTGCGTATGGTTGGACTTGATGATCTCAAAGGTCCTTTCCAACCATGAAGATTCTGTGACAAAACTGAATGATGATCATGTAAGAAGGAATAAAAATAATACTTTTTTTGTCACATTGAACTGGGATTTGCTTTATACCACTACTTTGAAATGCTGAAAATGAAAAAAAAAAAAAAAAAAGTTTATTACTCCTCCACTTTTTTCTTATTTTCTTTTTATCAATGTGCACTGGGCTTTTATAACAAACCAACATTCCCATACTCGGTGATCTTAAATATCTAATGTAAATGTCCTATGATTCTTGAGGAACTCTTATCACAGCTGCTAGAATAAAATAACAACTTTTAAAAAATCTGGAAATATGGACACTTTATATACTCACTGCATACTTACATATAGTAGGCTGACTGTGCCACTACACTACAGGGTTTAAAATAAACCATAAAAGCAGTTTGACAGCCCAGTTAAAACAGTCTTCTGTTCCTGTCCATATAACCAAATTCTCCTGCTGACTTTAAACATTGCTGTATGTGGCACGGCTCTTGCAAGAATATCATCAAACTACGGTCAACAATCATATGGCTACTTTCAAATTCTAGTACTCCTGTACACTTCCTAGCAGAGTGAGGATGACATTTAAGGATATTATTGTTTTAGAATACTTTCTATAAAATACTGTCTTGCGAACTGATTTAAGTGGTCAAACCATGCTGCCATAGACAGAATTTAAAAGGAAATGGAGCACAGTTCTTTGCCTTGCTGACACTACTGCTGAGCTATGCAGCTTGTGATGAATATGCAGCTGATTCCTAATGGAAATGAGAAACAGATAGGAAATCCACGTAGCTTTCTGCTTTAGGGAGGATTGTGAAAAATAATCAAAAGGAACAATACAACCTGGGCTATGAGTGGATTGAGGGCAGCCCTGCGGGGAAGAACTTGCGGGTACTGGTGGATGAAAAGCTCAAGATGAGCACCTGCTGTGTGAGAACAGGCTGAGAGTTGGGGATGTTCAGCCTGGAGAAGAGAAGGCTCCGGGGAGACCTTATATCAGCCTTCCAGTACCTAACATGGGACTACAGGAGAGACAGGGAGGGATTCTTTATGAGGGAATGTAGTGATAGGACAAGGGATAATGGTTTTAAGTTGAAAGGAGTAAATTTAGATTAGATAGTAGGAAGAAATTCTGTACTGTGAAGATGGTGGAAAAACTGGATCAGCTTTCCTAGAGGGGTGGTGGATGTGCCATTCCTGGAAACATTCAGTGTTGGGTATGATAGGCTTTGAGCATCCTGGATAGTGTCCCTGCCCATGGCAGGGGGGTGGAATAAATTATCTTTAAGGTCCCTTCGCACTCAAAGCATTCTAAGATTAGATGGTAATCACAAAAAGGATGTTCCCCCCCCAATGACAACACAGAGAATACAAATCAGCCAATGCTATTATTTTAAAGGCATATTAACAAGCGTGGTCCAAATGTGAGATTTATCTGACTAGTAGTCTCCCAAGGGAAGTCTTAGAACCGACTTGGACATTACAGCCACAAACATCAGTCTTTCCCAGAAGCTTCCATTCAGTATTTGACTTAACTTTGTTATTGAATTGTTGAACGTGACTGGTTTTAAAAATATGCCAGTGCTTATCTTGGATTTTAGTGTCAAATACGTACAGAAATTGAGTACCCAACTCCCATTGCTGCCCTCCACATTTTTAAAAATCCAGTTATATATGAATTGTTAGATACCTTTGACAGGTGGCTCTTTATCCTGTATTAGGAAAAAAAAAGAAAAGGTAGGAAATTGCTCTGTGCCCATGAAGTTCTATAATTCCTAATGAACCAAAGTTCTTAGCACATGTCACCGCTCAATTACTCTTATCACCTCTATATCATAGGGCCTGGGTCTTCCAACCAAGATCACAAGTTTTGGTCAGAGCTGAATAATCACTTATTTCCATGCCATTGGGGACAATGAGAATATTTGGACTTTTTATAAGTGATTGATGTAGGCATAATTGACAACGACATTACACAGTTGAGAGTTTAAGTTCAAAAGGAAATATGGTATTTTTCCAGAAGAAATCCCACAAAGCTCAGGCTTCCTAAAAACTAGTTGGTACAAAATTCCAATTAGGGCACGGTAGATCATAATCTTGTGGCAGGGAGGCTGATCAGATGACTCATGACAACAGTCCTCCTCATCTCTTATTTTTATGATTTCCATTATGATTCCAGCAGAGGGCTACCTCCTTGTTGGCAGAAAAGGGCGTTGACTCAAGTGCAGCTATCGGATCCAAGTTTCTGTACCTCCAGGTACTCTTTATGAAGTGATTAGCAAAAACAAAGTGAAGTAAAACCACTCACTCCCTCTTGCCAGGCAGCTGGGCTGTGATTTGCAGCCAAGGAGTTTCTGTCTAGCCCGGTGTTTGCTATGAGCAGTCACTCAACCATGGGCTCTCCTAAACTGCAACCACTTGTAGTTCATGTTTTCTTTTATTTTTTCTTTTTTTTTAGAGCCAGGGGTAATCTGGGGCACAAATCAGAGAGAAAAAAAAAACAGACAAAAGTAGCTCTAGATTGCAAAGAGGGCTACAATTATGTAACTTGATTACATTTCTAGCTTAAATAATGGGAACTAATCAATGATCTAGGTTAAAATAATTCCTGCTTTGTATTGTTCAGTTCAGCACAAAGCCATATGACAACCCCCCAGTTTCAATGTCAGCTGGTGCTTGGCAGCCCATTCCAGAACATTTATAGCAGTGTTTAATGACTGGTTTGGTGTTCCACCTCTAACAGGAAAAATACTTTTCTTCTGAATTCCAAGGAGTAGCAGTCACAGCTCTCTATTTACAGATAAAGAGTCAGAATTCAAGATTTCCTGCTCATTTTACTCCTCATTCCCTATTTTTGTGGGATGTATAATAATTTTACTTGTGACCTGACTTGAATATACAAAGTATCTACTTCTATTATCACCTTTACTACTTTGTGTTATACCCTGTCTCCTCATCCATTACTTGCTTGTCCTTTTGGGACCTGGAACTGTAAATGATATCAGTATGTACACCACGTCCTGTGAAAGACAGAATCAGATTTTGATTTTGTGAAGCTCAGAGAGAGGGATCCCACCCTCTTGCATGACTATATAGCTGTGATGACTCTCAAATTGCACACATTCATAATATTTATTATTTCTCAGATGCTGGCATTTGTGACAAACGCTACTAACCTTAGCCAAAGCAAGCTAATTCTGGGAAGAGCTCAAGTGTTCTTCCTTTTCATCTAGAGGTATTACAGCCAAAGAAGCCAAAGAAGTGGATCTTGCAATTAGAACACCACATTAGATCCTTCTGGTCTCCCATTGGTGGTTTCCCAAGGCAGAACAGACTTAATTAATAGCAGAACTACAGGGCAGCTCTAAAGAAACTGGTAAATACACATGGTAGTATTTTGTTCTGTTCTTCTTAGATCAGAATTTAGTGAATGTTTGGTTTTTAATAAAACACCTGAATTGCTTCAAAAGTATTTCATGAGACAGGATTCCAGGGAATGAGCCAAAAAAATAAAGCTTTCAGCCCAGATAGGCTAAAGCTAAGGTAAACATCGTTTTACAGTACCCACTGCTAAGAAATTAAGTGTTCAGGATGACTCTCCTTTGTTGAATAATGCTGTAGGTTGTTAACGGAGGAGACAAATATTCCCTCTTGTACTTCTGCCCTTTGTATTAATTACATTGTACCACAGTGCATTTAAGAAGAATGATTAAGGATTGACCATTGGACCCACATTAGATCCCATATAGAGTCATTTTGGCTGGAAGAGACCCTTGGGATGCATCGATATGCAGCATTCATCATAAAATACACCATAAGGATAAAAGGCAAAGTGACTGCCCAAAACTGTGTGCCTTACCAGTCCTTCCTTGGAGCAGCAGGTATGTCAGCTTCATTATCTCCCAACCCTGAATCAGTGTCTATGCAATATGAAGGTCACATGATCTGAACTCCTAGGAAGACCAAATCTTTATTATTATTTTTTTATTACAGATATATTTCTGACCCAAAACCATTGAAAATATCAGATTGTTAGTGTTACTAGTTTCATTCATATAAATATTTGCACTATTCTGTGCCACCTGGACAAAGAAATTTATCCTTAAATGAAGTATCAGGATTTCTTGCTGGTATACTATCTATACTGTAGGATCTTTATAACTAAAAAAGAAAACTAAGCACCAGCAGCTTCCATAGCACACTGACAGAATGCTGAAATCATCGTTAAATAGAGCTGACTTGCAAGTACTACTCAGCATCCCAAAAAAACAGAAGCAAATAGCTGCTTTTACAAATACCAAGGTCCTGGATACAAAATGGTTTCATTTCACTGTGACTGGGAGTATCTGAGAGCAATCATTTAATGTAGTCATTAGTTTATTCTGGCACAATAAGTAGCCACATATTCCTTCTCAGAATCTTCACAAAATCTTCAAGGTTGGAAGAGAATTCTGAGTGAAGTGAGAGCTTGTGATCTTATAAGTGGTGTACAGCAATCTGGACTGGTACAGATGTAAGAAATCCAATAAATCAAAGTCCATCTGTACATTATTTCATAAGACCCCCCTCAAAATGCCCTTTGGAATATTCATAAATTGCAAAATAAGGGAATTTTCACCATCTGTAATATACAGAAGGAGGGGAATCAGCAGCTGCTCACAAGTTAAATTAAGGTCCTCCTAGTAAGAAGACACACAGCAGATCTCTCTGTTGCCTGTGACTCCAACTTTGGCTTCCCATCTGTGGTGGGAGCAGTGTCCAGAGGCTTGTGGTCGCCCTTCCAGTATTCCAGTACCGTCACTAATTTGTGTCACCCTATTACAGGCCTGCTTTCAGTTCAGCAGCTCTATACTGTGTGTCAGGATCATTCTGTCTCATCTGAATGCACATATTTTATGAACCTGGTTGGCAGTAACTGGTATTTGAAGCATATAGTCACTGGTAAAATTAAAACTTGATGATTGTTTTTCTCATTATGTGATGTCATTTATTGGCCAGAGATCATATAGTGCCTTACTCATGTTTGCATTCATATTAATTAAAATTATACCAACTATGTTTTAGGTTCTATCACAGAAAAACAGAGCATTTTCTAGGAGTAACTGCAAAGAACATTGATGTTGCTACAGCCTGCTTGTCTTTGCTTGGTTATTATATGTTACAAAATGTAGGAGCTTAGACCCAAATGTTCTCATCAATTTACCAAATCCTGCAGCACCTCAAGTATTTAGAATGACACAAATTTGAAGAAATATTTAGAAGCATGCACAGGTTCTTCCTGCCTTTCAATGCTTTGTGTGTTGGCATGTTTATCTTCTTTCCCACAAAGCAGACTTCTTTGTTCTTGGTTCAGATTACTGTCAGTAGCTACTGCTCAGTTCTGCTGTTTATAATCACTGTGATACTCAAACTGGGCAAAATTTATTTGGAGTAGGGAGGGGTAAGGCAGTTAAACCTTAGTGTGTAACAACAAAAGAAGGGCAAGAGATGTTTTGTTCTGTGGCACGCTGAGGTTTTTACTGGCAGCAGCAAAACCACTGCTGGTGTCACATTCGTTGCGGTGGACTCTTCCCACGCTAGCTCAGATGGCTGGTCACCTCCCTGCTAAGGTAACCTGGGGCTTCTTTTCTTCTCTACCCTGAAAAGAGGGAGACTTGCTGTCTTTGCCCTCTGAATTTGTGATGTAAACACATTTTTTGTGGTTACCATTCTTGGCAAAACTGGTGCTTCTAGGAACAAAAACCCCTTTGCTTGGAAAACAGGAAAAAGCAGGAGTCTGTATAAGAGCACCCATACTGTATGGACTTGAAACCAATGAAGAGCTGCAACTACCCAAAAATCTACTGATGAGTTACACGTTGCTTAAGAATGATAAAAATATTTACAGGGCCTAATGTCAGGTCTCTGCTCTGCCAGCCCAGCACACAAACTGCGTTTTTAGCTGCTGCTCTACATTGAGCTGCACACAACACAGGTGTGCCCACACAGCAACGCAGCTTCACCAGTTCTATCCCTCGTGGGCTCCAATATGTTCCCTTCACTTCACTTTTCACTTCACTTCATGTTGCTTCATGCTTAGAATCATAGAATCATAGAAACATTTAGGTTGGAAGAGACCCTTGGGATCATCAGGTCCAACCATCAGCCCTACTCTACAAGTTCTCCCCTACACCATATCCCTCAACACCACATCTAATCTACTCTTAAACACAGTCAGGGATGGTGACTCCACCACCTCCCTGGGCAGCTGATTCCACTGACTGACCACTCTCTCTGTGAAAATTTTTTTCCTAATGTCTAGCCTAACCCTACCCTGCTGCAGCTTGCAGCCATTCCCTCTTGTCCTGTCGCTCATTGCCCGTGAGAAGAGACCAACACCAACCTCCCTACAATGCCCTTTCAAGCAGTTGTAGAGAGTGATGAGGTCTCCCCTCAGCCTCCTCTTCCTCAAACTAAACAACCCCAACTCCCTCAATCGATCCTCATAAGCCTTATTCTCCAGGCCTCTCACCAGNGCTGTCTGTGCCCTCTGAATTTGTGATGTAAACACATTTTTTGTGGTTACCATTCTTGGCAAAACTGGTGCTTCTAGGAACAAAAACCCCTTTGCTTGGAAAACAGGAAAAAGCAGGAGTCTGTATAAGAGCACCCATACTGTATGGACTTGAAACCAATGAAGAGCTGCAACTACCCAAAAATCTACTGATGAGTTACACGTTGCTTAAGAATGATAAAAATATTTACAGGGCCTAAAGTCAGGTCTCTGCTCTGCCAGCCCAGCACACAAACTGCGTTTTTAGCTGCTGCTCTACATTGAGCTGCACACAACAGAGGTGTGCCCACACAGCAATGCAGCTTCACCAGTTCTATCCCTCGTGGGCTCCAATATGTTCCCTTCACTTCACTTTTCACTTGACTTCATGTTGCTTCATGCTCCTTTCTCTTCACAAGCAAATGGTTATGTTTAGGGCATTGCTAAGGGTTATTCTGCATCATGCAAGGCTTAACTGTAACTATAAATCTTGGGGCTGTAAGAACCCTCCAAGGCAATGGTTATGACTGATTTACTCCAGTCAATTTCCTGGTAAAATGCATAATCAGAAATTAGCTCCAGTTGGAAGTCCAGATACTGCTATTAAGAAACAAATTATGCTTGGAAATCACAAACTGGAGTAGGGGTCTCAGCAAAAATACAATTCTCTCAGAGGAGACTGGAAAAAGCAATGTTCAACAGCAG
This sequence comes from Jacana jacana, assembly GCA_013400555.1. Lineage (NCBI taxonomy): Eukaryota > Metazoa > Chordata > Aves > Charadriiformes > Jacanidae > Jacana > Jacana jacana. Next base: position 47,730 of record VZTM01028768.1, read on the forward strand.
AAGATAATTCAGAAAAAAAAAACCAAACAACAACAACAAAAAAAAACCCCACACACAAACTGAGGTAAAATAAAACAGGACATACAAAGACTCCATGGGAAATTTACTTCCTTTGGTTAGTATATTTTCCATGGTTCTGTACAAGAAAACTTGATGTTTATGTTTTTATTTTTAATGGCTTTCACTGCATGTGGGTAGCAGAGTTCATGTTCTGTCATACTACATGATCAAACCTGTGGACAATACAGCTGATGACGCTTCATTTCAAGATTTACCCTTAACTAGTGTAATGGTTTTGCTATGATAAACAGAACAATTAGCTATCATTACAGAAATCTCTATGTGTTGATTCCTTCCAAAGACAACATCTTAATAATCAAACAAGGCTGAGCTTCCTTTTTGCTCCCCTTGCCAAGCTCTCCTTCAGGAGCACCCTGCTCCCTGGCCATTATGAAGGCACCTGTCAGGACACAGGGGTTTGCTGCAGCCCCCAGCACTCTCCTCCTGTCTCCAGGTTTCTCTCTCTCAGTCACAGGTGCTTCAGGAGCAGGGCTGTCTCTGACTTCTCTGGATACAATGAATGTATTCCTCTCATCTTTAATTGTGAGAAAGCCGACTTTTCTTCTTACATTGTTTGAGATAGAATTAAGCCCATCTGGAGATGAACAGGGCTGGGGAGGGGAGCCGCTACAGACTGGGCCTCAGGCTGGCCAGCACAAGAGAGGAAAGAAAAGGGGAAATCAAGATGAAAATACTAAGAAATTCTTCTTGGAAATGAATCTAGAGCTCAGGTAGGGAGGTATGTTTATGCACTGGGGTGTTGCAAGAAGTAGGTCACAGACGTCCACACAGGCTGGCCCGGGGGGGCATTCAAAATAGCTGTGGTTTGGCATTTCCAGACACCCCGGGATGTGCCTCAGTGACTGCAACACCTTCTGGAAGCTTCTGCCAGCCCATGCTGTGTCTGATGGAAGCTGAGACACTCCAACCGTCCTCACTATGGGGCTCAAACCACACTAACATTCCTCACTGTGGGCTGAGTTTACCTACAGCTGGCCGTAACTTTAGTCTTTTTTTCTGCCGAGATTACACAGCTGCCAAATTGTCTTCCTCCTGTCAAAAGAGAAATAAGTTTTATTTAACTGGCTGAATTATTTCAAGGCAAATATTTTATTTAAAACTGACTTAGTAAAACTTCAATAATTTCTGTAATTTCCCAAGGACAATGCAGGGGAAAGGCCAGTATATTTAGTGATGATGGGTTTCACAATCATTTCAGTTCGTTCTGGATGGTTTTGTCAATAAAACCAATAAAAAAGCAATTTACTTTGAAAAATTTGAGCTAGAAAAAAGGAAGAATTTACTAAAGTAGCTAAGGACATCCCCTTCCTCCTCAGACTCTGCCAAGAAACAAGACAAAATTTGCTGATTTCTTACATCCCGAAATGAAGACTGAATTAATGCTAAAGCCTCAAGCTGGCTTCTCATTCTCATCACACTCCATGACCGCATGTAGCAAAATCATCCACAGACAGGAGGAAACCCACTCTGATGCTATTCTGCAGCAACCACTGGACTTACACTGAGAGTTACCATGCCCTAAAAAGCTTATGATCACTTTGTTCAGGACATACAATCACAGTCTTCCCTTTTGTTCCAGAAAAATAAGTCCTCAGTGGGGAAATATGTGGAATTACAAACACATTGATGGAGTTGTTCTGTTTTATTTCAGCTCAGTACAAAACCAAGTTTGTAAATCATCTCTTCTTTTTCTAATATCTTTTTCCAAGATACAGATCTTAAAAACTAGTTCTCAGTCCCACATCAAATACTAAAATTGCAAATAGGAGATTAAAGATAAAAAGACTAATATATGATGTTAGTCAAGAAAGTATATATGTATATAATAACTCTTTGTTGGTTCCTTACAGTAGTGAGCTGTGTTATGACAGAAATATAGGATCATATATGTACAAAATATATTTTTTTTAAGTCCAACAGACAAACTACTGATCAAAAAAGGAATTAATACTCTAATAATTGTTCTCGTGCAGCCATTGATCATAATTCTCTGTAGAATTTAATCAGTCTGAAAAGTCTCTCTCCTATTTCACACTGTCACCTTTTTCCACTTGCAGGTTTTCACATGATCCATTGGAACCATCCAGGACCTTGCCAGTTAACTCACATGTTAAGGCATCAGTGTTTACAGCAGGTGCCTTAACTTCTTTATGGGCTTCTGTTCATGACTGATTTAGAACAAAGATATCAGTAATAGATAGTATGTGCACGTATTTCCCCTGTACTTGGGCTGGTGAGGCCTCACCTCGAGTACTGTGTCCGGTTTTGAGCCTCTTACCACAAAAGACATTGAGGTGCTGGAACAGGTCCAGAGAAGGGCAATGAAGCTGGTGAGGGGTCTGGAGAGTAAACCTTACGAGGAGCAACTAAGGGAACTGGGGTTGTTCAGCCTGGAGAAAAGGAGTCAGCAGAGAGACCTTATCACTCTCTACAACTACCTGAAAGGAGGTTATAGAAAGGCAGGAGTCGGTCTCTTCTCCCAAGTCACAGGCCACAGGGCAAGAGGAAATGGCTGCAAGTTGTGCCAGAGGAGGTTTGGATTGGATATTATGAAAAATTTTTACACTGAGAGGGTTATTAAGCATTGGAATGGGCTGCCCAGAGGAGTGGTTGAAACACCGTCCCTGGAGGTATTTAAAAGATGGGTTGGCATAGTGCTTAGTGACATGGTTTAGTGATGTTTTTTTTTTTAATCAGAGTTAGGTTGATGGTTGGACTAAGATGATCTTAAATGTCCCTTCCAACCTAGACAATTCTATGATTTTTTCACTGAAAAGAAATAACCTCTCTGATATCTAGGACAATCAAATGTCCTCCATAACTATCATTAATTAAGCCCAGAGACCCAAAATTTAACCTATATTTTTTAAATCACCTGGTAATGAAATAGAAAAAAAAGAAAAGAAATGTCTGTTATTGCTAGAATCATTAGTTTGAAACTATTGTCAGAGTTACTAGTATTTACTGTAATTATTCAACCCCATTGCATTTCAGCTTCTGTATTACAGAACAGATGTTTGAATCATTGTTCGCCTTATTTGGTGAATGGCCATGAGGTTCCATCCTGAAACATTTGTAACCTTTGGCAAGAACTCCTGACTTAGCTAAAATATCTCCTTTTATTAGCCAAAACAGCGGTGGGATGATTAACCTATATTTGTGGCCCAGCTATGGCAGGCTGAGGACAGCACTCCACCCTGACTCAGTAGTTTTATATTCCCTTTGGCCACAAAAGCTCATCCTTGATGTCAGTATTTACGCTGCTCAAATCCCCATATTTATAGGTAAATTTTTTTTCAACAGATATTTAATCTTGCACACTTGGATTTCAGCTGTGAGCTCAAGAAGTTTTTCAAGCTTCTTCATAAGCTATAGACCTGGAGAAATCACTTCATGCACTTACAACTGTTCATAGCACGTATTCCAGTAAGTACAACTCTGGCTTGACAACATAGGAACTGCCATGTAGTGCTTAACAGCTGCTGGGCTGCTGTAAATTTGGCTTTTGTACTTCCTTTATTTATCATGAATTTGTGATGACTAGTGCTGTATGTGAGATATGGGGTTTTCATATCCAGTGTTTTTAAATATCTTTGTTTTGTAATAGGCAGTAAATATTTCCTCCTTGGAATGCGACAACTCATTCCAGTGGAGGACAAAACAAAGCAAGTTCAAGGTACTGTAGAAATCAGGGTCGTCTGTTTCATTGAATATTTTTGCTGTTTCTACTTATTTATAGGTTGTTTGAGTTCAGTGCCAGGATATGAATCATGTGTTATGATTGCTGGACTTTTTATTTAATTTTGTGGCCTAATATAGACCACCAGGTCCAGGACACCTAGGATTACTGATATTTCACCTTTCCAAACTTTAAGCTGTAGTTTTGTTTCTCACTTTGTTTCTTCTTTAACTTTAATAAGTTCACACTAATAAGTTTATCAGTTGTTCTTGATAGGGGCTTCAGATAAAGAACACAATTACACTGTATTTTCTTTGTGTCTATTTTGGAGGTTTTTTTTTTTACCTATAATTCATTAATTAGGAAGCTACCTCCAGATATATAAGTAAGCAAAATTTGAGACATATCCATCTCATGCGCAGTGAATTACAACTAGAACATACGTAATTTCATATAACTAGAGCTAGTCCTTCAAGAGAAATGGAGAGGGGAAAATATGAATATGTGAGGAAAAAGTTTTACCCCCAAAATCAGCTGTACTTCTATGTCTTCTTTTCACGGGATAAATAAATATATCCACTAGCAAGACTGCTCATTGATTAACTCTGAGTCTGGGAAGCAATTCC
>VZTM01028768.1:52139-118933 GCA_013400555.1 Jacana jacana
TTTCATCAAATCTTTCTCCTTTTATCTCATGATAATCATCCTCCCAAATTAAGCAATCTAATCCCCTTTGTGAATACCGTTATCCTTTTATTTTTTCACTGCTTCGTCTGAATGCTCTGTGCCCTATGCCTAAATCGTAGGATATTGTCTAGGTTGCTACCGTGATCTCTCTTATTACATCTCTTTACATTTTTCAGGCCCTAGGCCAGTCTAGAATCCCAGTTTATGTACTATGGGGTAATCTTAAAAACTTCTACTCTTCATTAGAGGATTTTACGTATTGAAAAATTTGGCATGGAAGGCAGATGAACATATATTAGAAGAGTTCCTTGTCCTCTCAACAAACAATTCAATCAGACATTACAGTATAAGGACAGCAATCACTGTTTTAACTGTTGGGTTAATGGTTTTTGTTAAGAAGAAGGCATCGCTGACCTCTCTTTAGGATACTGCTTTTAAAAATTTCATTAACTCAGGTTGTGTAGGAGTAAATAATTTCAGTGTGTATTGTGCATTCTTCTCTGTGCCATGCCCATTCTAATAGTAGATGGATCTTTTCTAGCATCTCAGGTTTGGGGTTTAGCCTAGAGCTATAGAAGTTCAACATCTTACCAATGGAAGTCTGCCCCTCGTTAATCAAGATAAGGGTCATTACATATTAATTTAACCACCTACTCTATAAAGGTGACTGACAAGTACAGTTACTCCTTGTGATGACTTTGTTTGGTTTGGTTTGATTTAGTTTCAGTCTGAGTCAGACAATACTCAAACTTTTTAACCGAGAGCCTCTGATACTTAGTACCTACTTAGAGAAATCAACATCTTTGTAGTTTTGTAGCTATCAGCAAAGAGTGTCTGGGTTAAAGTATTCTGCAGCTCCTATGATCAATAATGTCAGGGCTGAAGCACCAGATTCTGTTGTAGAAACAGAAAATATTTATTTTAAACAGAATGTTACAAGAAAAAAGGGATTTGGGGCAAACTAAAGAGGTTTTTCCACATGACACATTTTCAATGTCTACATAGTCTGGTCCAATGACATGGAAAGATATCCAATTAGATTCTTAATTAGATTGTTCTGAATGATATCTGAATATGTGTATATCTAACTATCTGAATAGATATCACATTACTATGGATGTCCAAATAGGATTGTATTTGAAAACACATATTTTGTATAATCAGAAAAATCTTTGACATAATAGTGTATCAAATGGATCACTTGGCTAAAGGATTTAAGAAAATGACAACACATGACTGTGTCTGGGCAAAAAGTAGCTCTGTATTTCTTCAAATAAAAAGACTTGGCATTTAGAAGATATTAACATGACACTTCTTTAACATGCAGGTCATGTAAAAATTCAGCGGTCTGTTGTTATGCTTCTAGTCATTGTTTAATAGCACTTGTGGAAAATCCACTAATGACTCACTGCAAAGAGCTCTGCATTCAAATGTCTGTGAAACACCTGACTCTTCATTACTTAGGTAAACAAGACAGAGGAGTTCCCTGCCTCAATTGTCTCAAATTTTTAACAATCTAAAAATACTATATGAGTTTCAGACTCAGACTTGAGTCATAGTTTTGTGTGATTCAAATAACCACCAACAAAATCTTATCAAATCACAGAAGAGTTTCAGTTCTCTTAGTGGGTACGATAATAATTAACCCTTTCCAACTGCATGTTAGCTTTGGCAATCTAACTACCCATTTTTTGTTCTCAGGCATTTTATAACTCTCATTTGCATGGTGCTCACTCACACATCTAAGTTCCATAATGAAAGAATTAAGAACAGCCCATTTTGAACAGGTTACCCTCTTACAAAGCCTTTGTAGATCGTGTTTTCAAGAATTTTTTTAGCCAGTCACTTTGGCCTTTTTTGCCTTCTCAAATGAATGTGCTAAGCCTAGGAATCAATAGAGTGCCTAGTGTAGTAGTTAAAGAGAAAAATCTACCAAAGATGTATGTATTTTGGGTTGTCAGCTTGGTATTTATTTGGAGTTGGAATACCAACACACTGTGTTTACATAGAGATTGGATTGGGAAGCCATTAGCCCTTATGTCAGATGTTCTGGTTGAAGTAATTTGCAAACTTCATTTGAGCATCATGTACTAGAGTTTGCATCATACAGCAGAATTTGGACTGTGAAATCTGCAGCTGTCTTTAATAAGTTTGCTGATATTACTGATTTGTAAATTAATATTGAGATATGATATCACCAATATTTTTAGGATCCTCCTCTATATACATACCATTGAACTTTCATTGACTCGGATTTGAGGACTAAGTTGAGGTGCTTAACAAACTGCCAGAAATGAATGCACTGAAATTGACAGATAACTTTTACATTTGGGATCAATCTTTCTCAATATTACTATATCCCCTGCAAGAAACTGCTTAGTTAGGTACTAGATATATATAAGGATTAGTCGTCTATTGCTTACGAAACACTTTGAAGTTAGCAGGCTATTATTTAGAATTTTATCACTGGCTCACTACTATGAAATTGGAGAAAACATCCTAGACAAATACTTAATTTACTAAAAGTACAATTTCAGTGCACCTGAAAATATTCACAATTCTGAACTGGGCGGAAGGAATATGATTCAGACTAGACCCAGAAAATCAGAAAACCAAGAGCAGTGTGCTGACTGTTGTTTCTCAGCAGCTCAGATCTTAAGATACTTATGTTCCTTCTGAAAGACCTTCCAATTACCTACTGGATCAATAACAGCCATCATTCTAAGAACTGCAGTATCAGGTTATATTTGGTTGGAAGGGACCTTCAGAGCTCATATGGGCAAACCCATGCTCAAAACAAGTTTAATTAGACCATGTTGCTTAGAAACCTGAATATCTGAATTTTGAATACTGCCAGGGATGAGGATCCAAATCCTTTCTGGGCAGCCCATTCAAATATTTTACATCCCTTGTGATAAAGAAAATTTTCCTAATATCTAAGTGGAATTTCTGATGTTCCATTTTATGTTCATTGCCTCTTGTCCTTCCTGGGTGCACATCCAAAAAAACTTTGTCTCTATCTTCTCTGCATTTTCTTATTAAGTACTTGTAGATAGCAGTAAAGTTTCTCCTTTGCTTTTTCTTCTCCAACATGAACAAAACCAAATTTCTCTGCCTTTCCCCCTGTGTCTGTGTCTCCAGGCCCTGATCATCTTGGTAGCCTTTTCCATGTACTAGGGAGTCCAAACCTGGACACGCCACTCCAGATGAGGTCTCCCAAGTGCCAAACAGAGGGGGAGATCACTTCCCTGGGTCTGATGGCTGTATTTACTGATACTACCCATGGGTTTTAAACTGGTTTTGTTTAAGCCTTAGCTCTTATTAAAGACATATTAAATGTGTGGAGTCTTTTCCTACTGACAAGAAAGACAAACTTGTTCTGACTGGAAAGAAATATAAGTTACTCACAGAGGTTTAGAAAAAAACCACACTTATCCAGTGCACAACACATTGGATATCCTGTGATTTAACTTACAGTTTGTTTAGCCACATAGGGTTTTTTTTGTCATATCAGCATTGAATTGCAAATTGATCTTTTCTTCCTGTTATTTCCTGTTATTATTCTTTTCCTGTAAATGATAAAGAAGCAACGCAGCTAAAATTGCACAATAACATAAACCAATCCTTATGTTTTGATAATGTTAGAGGACAGTATGCAGTTCTAGAGTTGTGTTTTTCTACCACTACAGGAGCAGTAGCAAAAATCTATGATCATGTCAGTTGTGATTTTGTTAAGTTTGATCACATTTTTTCTGCTTTTTGGATTTACAAGGTAAGCAGCCTAATGTATAAGAGCAAAAGTGAACCTTACAAGAAAAAATCTTCATTTGGAAATTAATGGCTCAATATGCTGTGGCAGCCAAAAGAAGTCAACAAAGTTCTAGCCATCATCAGTGTAAGTGCTGAGAACATGAATGATGGAGTGTATAATTTTGTCACCATATAAAACCTTAGTATGTTCACTTCTTGAGTACTAGGTGCAGTTTTGTTCTCCAAATCTCAGAAATGATATAATGACAGCAAACAGAGTACCTAGAAAGGCAATTTAAATTATTAAATAAATGGATCAGCAAGCAAATGAGGAGTTTGGAGAAGAGGAGATCAAGAACTTGATCTAACTGCGATTTGCAGAATAATGAAGGTGAATCATAAGCTGAGTGTAAAGCTGTTATGTACCAAATCCTACAGTACCAGAACTAGGGGGCATTGAATCAGGCTCACAGGAGTCTGATTTAAGACACAGAAATGAAAATATCTCTTACAGAGTGACAAGTGAATTGCTGGCTGTTGTCCCCCAGGACTCCCAGGTTTTTTTCATCAGAGCTGCTCTCCAGCAGGTCAGCCCCCAACCTGTAACTGGTTCGAGGGGTTATTCCTCCCCAGGTGCTGCACCCTACACTTGCCCTTGCTGAATTTAATCAGGTTCCTCTCTGCCCAACTCCCCAGCCTGTCCTGGTCTCGTTGTATGGCAGCACAACCTGTAGGTTTCCTAAACAGAAGTGGTAAAATATGTTTAATTCAGAGGTAGTTCACTAGTTTCACATAATTCTGTGTAAAAAAGCAGTCTGCTGAGAAAATCTTGATTTTTCATAACATTTTACTAAGTTTTTTAGACAAAGCCAAAATGGACTGTTTCAGTGTTGCTTTTTTCTCATCCAGGACTGAAGGAAAACAAAAACACACAAACCTTATTTCTAAGGACTTATCTAAGCTTGAAATTTAAATAGTCTTCTTATTTGACAGTAACAGTAGTATTTTGAATAGACAGTTTTCCATGTCAGTTTTGAACAGGTTTTATAGATTATTTTGCAATTTATTGAAAAAAATAATAAAAAATAAAGCAATAGAAAAACTTAATGCATAAACTCTGTGAAACTTCCAGTGAACATTTGTCATGGCTCTCATGGTTTGCTTTCAGTCAGTAATTTCCATTTTCTATGATAAGGGAACAAAAGGACAAATGGTGCCGGACTTTTTATTAGCTTGAAAGATTCTGACACAACTATGGGCAGATATTTTCTAACCTGTTTATATAATAAGTTGCACTTTATGCCTGGCTAGTGAAAAGTGGACTAAACAAACTGAAGGATGCTTGAAATCTTTCCAAGACCTTGGTTGGACTGTCTCATGGCCTTGCTGATATCATGATCACTTTCTGCACAAAATCTGGTAAAAAGAAGATGCTTTAATCAGTTTAAAATGTTCTGATATAGAATCTATTCTGACTTACGCTGTATGCCATTTTAGGGAGGTTTTTAATGGTTAATGAACCATCACACACAGTAATTCTCATTTATGAGACACAAGGAATTGCTTGCATTTTCTGTGTATTCTTTTGCACAGGTAACATTTCTTTCTTTTTCTGGGTCTTTCCCAGTAGCCTTTACTCTCCCACTAGTGCACCCTGAGTTGCTGGGCAAACAAGTAGGAAATTTTGGGTGATTAAACAGCTCTGATTTTTTATTGGAATGTTAATTAGTGGTATAAGTCATGGAATGGTAACTGCCTTTTAGGATGTATTATCACAGTGGGTGTGATTTCAAACAGCTGTTTAATATGCCTAGTGTTTGTGAAACATCTGCATATAGTTAGCTATCGAGATACACAAAAAGTAGATGCCTGTACTGGATTTTTGGATGAAAAATGACTATTGATTTAGCACAATCATTAGGTTAAAAAATATGACTGCGTTCAGATACTATTCATTAGGAGAATCAGATAAACCTAATAAGTGTATACGGTCTTTGGATGGCTAAATCTACATGGAAATCAACAGCAAAGGCTCACAGAAAATGACTGAGCATCTATTATCTGTAACAAGCAATTTTTTGTTGTGATGTTTTAAAACTAGCTAAACTAGATAAAGCAATGACTTCTCTGCTTTATTTGGCTTCTATGTCTTAGAGATGTAAACTCCTGTATGAATCCTTGCTCAGGTATTGACTGCTAACCAGAGAAAATTTCAACAGGGGTGAAAATACCAGTCTGATATTTTTCCCTCTGGTGCTTTTTAGCAAGAGAAGGAATTGCTTATTTTGTTATGTCTATGAGAAGTCCATTACATCTAGTGGTTAGCCTGTCTCTTGTGAAAGGGCCGATTTCAATATGCAGTAGCTGAAAACTAACTATGGATTAATATGTTGGGTTTGGGCATATATTGATAATAAAAAAGAACTATTTTCATTGAGATTTTTGGCAGCAGTTCTAAAAAAGCACTGTGACAGAGAGTCTGAAAGAGAGGGAATGCAGCAAATAACTTAAATGACTAAAAAGTACTTGAACACTGTGAAATAGAAAGCTCCAGAGGAAGCTCATGGGATTAGCACTGGTGAGATTGTATTGTGTCTAGTTCTGGGCTTCCCAGTACAAGGGAGACATGGACACGATGGAGAGAGCCCAACAAAGGGCCACAAAGATGAAGGGAGTGGAGCATCTTTCCTCTGAAGAAAGGCTGAGAGAGCTAGGACTCTTCAGTCTGGAGAAGAACAGGCTCAGAGGGTTCTTATCAAAGGGGACAGAGTCAGGCTCTTTTCAGTGGTGTCCAGTGCCAGGACCAGAGACAATGGGCACAAACTGAAACACAGGACGTTCCCTCTGAACATCACAGAAGACTTTTTTATTGTGAGGATGACCAAGCACTGGCAAAAGCTGCCCAGGGAGGAGATGGTCAAATCTCCACCCTTGTAGATGTTTCAAAAATGTCTGGACAGGGTCCTGAGCAACTAGCTCCATGTGGCAATGTTTGAGTAGGGGAGTTGGATGAGATGACTTTCAGAGGTTCCTTCCAACCTGTAATCTACTGAAGTTTAGTTTTTCAGCATAAGTATGAGCAAGCATTTCTAAGAAATATCACAGCCTTGGCATGTCTTCTTCTGTTAACCAATAATAGTTCTAATCTTACATTTCTATAATCTTTTAATGCCACTAACCAGTTTGAATTACTAGCAGATGGTCTTTGTCACCGCAGTGAATCAGAGCACACTGCCTGCTCAGGAAAGAGGAAGAAGTGGAAGGTGACACTTCTTGATATTTGCTGGTACAGGAAAGAATATTTTGAATGCCAAGGTTAGGAAACATGACTGTAACTTTTCAGCAAATGTAAGAACAAAGATATTGTGATCAGAAATTAATTTCTAAGGACTTATGAAAAAGGCTGCAGAAATTTCTCCTTTTCATTCTCATTTCATCCTACAGCTACTGTGTTCCAAGTGCTCAATGCTTAAAGCCACATGGCAGAGTGACTGTGTACATTTTACCAGGGACTCTGTGGGAGAAAACTTTATCATTTTTTCCACATCCCATGTATTTCTAATTGAATGCCAGTCATTGTGTGCTAGTTCTTGTGAAAAAGAGGATCTCTTTCTCTGAAAGAGAATACAGAAGGGCATCTGTACAGCAGAGGCCAGGTTGAAAAGGGCAGAATGTCAGAGAATGGAAGAAAAAACAAATGAGGAAACATGTAATAATGGCTGAAAATGTGTTATTAACATTATTCATATGGATGAATCTTAGTGTGCAAGATGTATCGTGTCTTAATATATTTTAATAATACACTTACTTTTGTGCCACTTATCTTTAGAGTTGAAAACATACACTTTGCCAGGTGGCACTAGGAATTTTCTTAAGTCCTCCTTTAGAAATCTCTTACCAGCAATTCAAACCATAATTTTAAGCTTACCACTTGGTTGTGGCGCTTCCTATAAAACTGTATGCATCAGACATGTAGTTTCCCCAGCTCTTATTCTCAAGAGCTTTTGCAATAGAGTTAAGAAACTGCTTTTTAAAAAGCCCAGCTGTATAAACAACATGGTTGGCAAGTAAAAATCAGGACTTTAAGAATCATGCTTCCTTTCCTAAATGTTTTTAAAATAGATGGTTTTACTGCTAAATTTCCTTACAAATAAAAATGTCTTTAAAGACTTTTTCTTTCATGCCTTTATGTGAAGGACAAGCACCTGTCCTTGGGGTTTGGGATGCTGTCTATTTTTGGTAATTTCAGTGTAACTTTTTTAATTCTTTCAATGTTATTCTGAATTATTTGTGTGCATATGTGGAGGACCTTGATCCTAAAAAGAAATCTTGGGTAGACACCCAGGTGGAAATTCCAGTAGGTACTTTCTTAGAAAAAGAAAAGGCATCAGGGATACAGATCAATTAAGCTGTATATTTAATGATTGGTGCATCTGGAAAATGTCTGGTAATACTTCATTCATATAGACCTTTATCTTGTGAGCCACAGCCACAACTCTCATATTTTTTAACTGGTGCCGAAGAGAGGATTTCTCTCCCCTCCTTAAAACCCGCATAATTAACCTGTCCTCTTCCTCTGCTGCATTTCTTCTTACAATACCTAGGATGACAAAGGCTTTTATGGAATTAGGTACTAGAGCCAGCACTGCTTTGAAATGTCTGGATTCAGTAATGACAGTACTTGTTCTGATTTTTTATTACTTAAAAGAAGGATATAGAAGATATAGTGCTCTTAAGTGGTGATCAATAGAAAGCTGAGTCAGAAATTATGAGGAGTCTTCATTACTAATAGCAAATGTGTTAACATACATCAGAGAAAAGAGCTTGTGGAGAGAGAAGGATGTGTGTGTTTCTGTTGGACTCCTAGCTCCAATTTTCATAAATAATAAGTAGTCTGAACCAAGGCGTTTCAGATGACATTACTTTTTATTTCACATCCCTAGAGGAACCGTTTATCTTTTCTGAAGGTGTAGAATCCACACATTTGAAGTTCAAACTCCACTTAGACCTTTAACATATACAATATATGTTTCATCCAAGCAATTTTTTCAAATCCTTGAGTGTCCAAACTTTTTAGAAAGAAATGTTGAATCACTATATAAATAAATCATCAAGTACTTTGTTCTTCCTACTGCTGATTTTTATATCTGCAATGAACTTTGTCTTTCTATGACCAATGGCTGTCCATTCATAGTGGAGGTCTTAAGATTTGAGAATAAAATTGCTATAGAATATTCCTAAACCAGTAAAATAACAGACAGGGAACTATTTTGCCATGATGGAAGAACTAAAATTAAAACATTTCAAATACATATTACACATACTTCTGGGCTGACACAAGAAATAAAATACATCAAAACATACCAAGATCGAATTATGAGTGTCAGAGATCCACAGTGCTACTGAGGTAGTCTTTAAATATATTTTTGTGTTTGCAAATGTAAACATCAGGATTTGAAAAATAGAAAAGCAAGGTGGTGGATGTCTCAAAAACAAATATAGGAAAATAAGTTTTGATCTTTAAACTGGTCTCCTGGGGTCTCATTTTCCATTTTTTATACTGTTGACCAGCCCTTTCCCATTAGGAGCAAAATTATGTTGGCTAGACACAAACACTCATTGTTTGCCTACAGTGTGCTGGTAATAGAGATAACTGGATGTTTTGTATTTGATGTGACCAGTCAGTGAACCCTTACAATGGAAGAAGGAGCTGTGGAGATGGGTAAGGATGATGTGTTCATGAATCTCAGGGAAGAATATATGGCCATGGGTATTTCAACACTCTGCTAAATCAAAACTCCATGTAACTTCAAGTAATTTCAAGTATGTAAACTTTGTATTAAACATTAAACCTTTCATGTGGGCTCTGCAAGATCCAAATCAGAGAATATTGGACTTTGGCAATTGGGTACCACATTATACAAAGTAATAAAGTAACCGTTATGAAAGAGTAAAATACTCCTACAGTCTCAGAACGTAATGGCTGCAGTCATCCTTCAAATAAATAAATAATTGTCTCTTCTCTTTTTTTATTTGTTACAGGTTCCAATATTTCTTTCAAGAATCAATAAAATGCTATTACAGTGACTGCTATAAATATCTTCCCCAAATGGTTAGTGCAGCCTGGATGCAGGACCACTAGCCTGATTGCAGTGAGAAGTACAACAAATGAGCCAGGTCTCTAGCAGATGAGTGTCTAGTGACATACCATTGTATATGCACAAAAAAAAAAAAGAAAAAAAAAAAAGCTATTAAAAAGGTGGCAACCGCCAAGTTATAACAGATAGTTTAGCATCCTACATTTATCCTGCAGCTGAGAAAGTCTTGAGTAGCTCATACATAAAATGATTCAAGCAGAACTGGAAGTGTACTGGAAGCTACTTCTAGTCCTGAAGAGCATTCAGAATGGTAAGGAGGAGCAGAGCATGGTCTTATCTCCATGGGAGCTTGCAGCTGCTGCTGTGGTACCCTCACTTCTTTCCTGAATCCCATGAGTTTCTACCTGTGCAGAAGTTGCTTGGACAGAGAAAATGTTGATTCTTGCACCTTTTTGAGGCATTTTATCTCTTTAAGTTTGGCTGTCAGCATGGCAGAAGTGGAAGCCACTGTTCTTCCAAGGCCAGATGCAGCTGTGTGCAGGAGCACTGCCCTGGTAGAGGATGCACAGTGAGAAGTACAACAAATGAGCTGATGCCTGAACGCCTTTCATCTGCAGAGCTGCCACCTTGCAGAGCATGATGGCCCCTGGTTTGTTTAGGCATCAGCAGAAAGTGGGCCTGAAGTTCAGCTCTAGAATAGGTCACCTAAATTGAAGTATCTCTGTGTGCACTTGATGGTAGGCCTGCACCACAGTCAGCTCCATTACAGTCAGCAGAGCCCAGCTGTGAGTAGCTTGGCACAGCAGCCTGAAGGAGAGCGTCTAATGCCATTTGAGATGCAGGGGAGAACCCAAGACATCTGTATGAGACTGTCAGGTATGATATAGGACTGATGAGAACTCCTTGTCCTTCAAACTTTAGATATCTATATGTGGGCAACTGAAATAATCCCAAAGTGTCTATCCCAGTGTTAACATGAACTGGTCTGTAGGGCTTAGAAAGTGTATGGACCTCATTGTTTATAATGAGAGTTTAATTGCATCTTTTTGCCGAAGGAACCCAAAGGTACTTCTTTTCATCTACAGAAGAATGTTGCCTTGGAGCTCAGTGGATGCAGAATGAAGATACTGCTGATCAGAAGCTCCCAGTGTGGCAGCAGCCACCATGTCCTTCCCAGCTCCTGCTGGCACTGTCCTGCAGGCTGTCTTGTGCTGCAGGCTGACAGAAAGGCAGCCCACCCACAGTGTCCTTTGCCTCTGTATGACCCAGTGGTCCACAGGGTCTGCAGGGACTCATTCAAACAAGAGCCTCTTGGAAACATGTTTTTATATTTCTTGCCTCTGGTACTAGACCCTGTTGAACACCAATTGCATCTTTTTGCCAGCAAATGGCACAGAGATGCTGCTATTTCATATGAAAAGGAGTCAGGTTGGTGTAACATCCCTTGCCATCCCAGCTGAAGAGCTGCTTATAGAAACCATTCTGAGTTGTCTTTGGCTCTCTACTTGTAGCACGTCCCACAGGTGGAGTCCCACCTGGAGAAGCAGAGCTAGAGTATGTGGTTTTAGCTACACTGGGACTCCATTTATCCAGCTGCACAATGGGCCTCAGAATACCATCCTTCTTCCCAGAGGAAGCTGATCTAAATGTGATGGCGCTGCCCTAGGCACTGGAGAGTTTCCACTTGAAATACAGCTTGTGGTAAGAAATGTTAACAAACCAACCCATTGACTTTTGTTTATTTGTCTTTAAGTGAAGCATCTGCTGTTTCAGGGTCACAGAGCATTCACCACGTTCACTTATACTGCTATTTTGGGCACCAAACACAGTCTGTATATCAAAACATGACACCTTTCAATTATTTGCAACAGCAAAATGTATGTTGAAACCATATGGTTGGCACTATTGTTGTTCTCAAACAATTAGTACCTAAATGCTGCTTTAAGGCACTTCATTTCTTCTTGCCACATCTCCCATCCCTGTTTACCTATTTTTCCTTGAGGGACAAAACTCGCATGATTGTTCCAGTCTCTGCTGTGCCTGTGAAAATTACCATCAGTCCAGCTAACTTCACTCACACCCACAAAATGCCAGAACTGCAGAAATTTTGCAGTGCTTGTTGAAATCTTACTATTCAGCAGTTTTGTGGGTTTCAGTGCTTTTAAAATGTAATTTTCCATGCTTGCGTGTCTGCACTGGGGTCAGCACATGGTCTATGAACCACTGCCGCCTGCTTTTACCTTCATTTACATCTCTCTCCACAGTTTTTAATTCCTCTTGTGTTTTTTCTTTAAATCAGACAGTGGCATCATTTGAGTCGGAGCCACAGATTTTATATCTTGTATTGCCCAACACTGGCAGGCTTTGAAGTTGTCATTTATCATTGCCAACTTTAAAAACTTGCTTGAGGCTTCAAAAACTCAATGTATTAAGGTAATATACAGCAACTTCAAAGGTCTATACTTGGTTCCCAGCTCTGTCAAGGCTTTTTGTCTCCCTTTAAAAAAAACATCATGCACTGTCTGCAATGCTGTTTTGGTGAAAAGGGGAATACTGTTCATTTTTTCATTGGCCCATTTGTGTGTTTCTTTGCTCAGTCCTTCACCAGGGTTTCTTCAGTTTGTCTACAGAAGACATAAAAATCTGTGTCTCAGTACAGGCTTTTAGCCACAGGTGTAACATAAATAGCAAGAAAATGTGTACAAAAACATATTGGATCGTGTATATTTATATGGCCAGGGCTCCCAGTGGAATCAACTCTGTGCAGAAAACACGATTCAGCCATAGCCCACTCTCAGATGGCTCATTACACACAATCTTTCAGAAATCAATTTTTGTTTTAGCATTTTGAATAACTTTCTGTGACAAAATAGTTACAGACTCCCTGCCTTTTTTCTCTCTTTCTCCTCACTTACTTTCTATACTGCTTTGACTACGACAACTTAAATGTTTTGAAGAACAGGGCTCCGCACCCCTTTGGAGGTTTATTCAGTAGTCTAACACTGTTCTTTAATTTTACTCTTGTGCCTAGCTAAATATTATTTTTTTCCTGTTCTACATTTATATTTATATTACTGATTAGTGAAACTATATTTTTAAGACAACTCTGAAACCACTCAGGAAGAATTTGGCATCATTCTCTCATAACGTGATGGACCGATCACGTTCTTGCAGTAATGGTTAGGAGTTTAATTTCTTCTACTTCAGAAACAAAGATTCCAACATCAGAGCTGAGAAAGCATAGTGGTATAAGTGCCTGACACAGAATAAAAAACTTTTAGTTGACTCTGGCAAAGGGCAGTGATATACAAGTGGTGGTATATAATTGTTTTCCCTTGTGTACCAGAAAGCTAATTTGAAAGCTTTTGCAATTCACAGGAATGATACCTGTAGAGTTTTGAGCTATTCATTTTACTCATAGATTCCTGAGATATGTCTGGCACTGTTCTGCAGAGCAGTAGCACTCACAGCTTCATGGTCTCAAGAAAGTACTCCTTACAGCCATGAACCACCATCCCCCTACTATCCCCCCCCAAAAAAAAAAGGCAGCACCACTGCTCCTAAGTTCCAGACAAAGGAATCAAAATTCACTCTAAATGCTGCTCACCACATAACCAAGTAACCCACCATTAATAGTTAAACATACTCATAATCTGGCAGTTTGCATCATCAAGGAGTGCAGCACAGTGAGGACACTGGCAATATGGATTCAGTGCTTGTTCTGAAGGGCTTCAGGGGAGAGAACTTCTTAAAAAGGTGACATAGTTAATAGCCTTTATACCCCCATTGCTGAATAAAAAAGTCTCACAGCTGGTGATGGACCGTATAAAGGAGAATGTAAAACCTGTCTGAACAGAGGTTGTCAATCCCTAATTGTAACCATATTTAGCAGTGGCTGAGATGGGCAGTGAGAAAGAAATAGCCTACATAACAAATTCCTCTCAGCTTTATTTGCTTTCACTGTTTGTCATTATAGGACAGAAGGCTAATATTGTTTGAGTAACAAATTGAGCTTTTACACATGCAGCTTCACAGATTTTTGTCCCCTTCCTGTTTTGTCAAGAAGGCAAAATCTGTGGTAGGGTAGTATATTCCAGAAAGTGTGTACCAGTGTCTACCAGAAAGCTGCTTAAGGTTTTCCATACAGGAACAGCCTCCATGAAAGAGGAAAGTGGATTCAGGTGAAGGAGCATCTCCCCTTGGACCCATGCTTTTGGACACATGGTATGATCATAGAATCATAGAATCATNGAGCAGGTTGCTTAGAACCCCATCCCACCTGACTTTGAATGTTTCTAGGGATGGGATATCTGCTGTCTCTCCGGGCAACCTGTACCAATGTTTCACTACCCTCATTGAAAAAACTACAAATCTTAGCAGTAGCTGGTATTGGAGAGGTCCTGGCAAAATTGAAATAAACTTTAAACTTTGAAGTATAATAATGCCTATGTCTGTCATAATGCCAGATTTATCCCATTATCCAGTCATTAGTCAAAATCACATATATTTGTCTTTCCAGACACACAGAATTATTGCCTAACATAGCTGGTAGATTGCCTCTCTCAGAGTAGTTGTTATATCATTGATCTCTGTCTGTGCTCCCTTCATAAAGTAAATTAAATTAATGTTTTTTAGGAAGACGGATTGTACAAAATAGTCACTTTAAATGACATGTTTTACTACTAATAAAAAAAAATAAATATTCAAAACTATTTCCTTATCCTTAGTATTTCTGGGTTTGGGTACATGTCCTCAAGCAGTAAATTATTCTGAAAGACAAAAAATTTGTGTTAATGCTTTAGAGTTTTATTTCTTTACAGAAACAAGGGAATGTAATATCCTGTTGCATACTCTATAATGTTATTTCTTATCAGCCAAGGCAACATTTATTAAGAGAAGTGTGTATGATCCATTCCCGCTATTACCACGACTGACAAGATGCAGAATTTATTTAAAAAATCATGAAGCTTGTTACATATTTTTATTGTCCAGCAAATAGTAGAATGGCAATTTCTCTAGCAGAGTAAGCTATTGCAAAGTTATTGCCTGTTGTTGCCAGTGTCAGTTATTGCAAAATAATCAAAAAGTGTGGTTTGCTTCTGCCCATTTCTTCCCACAACCTATGTCAATATTCAGAGACTGTGTTTATATGAGGATACAGTTTCAGAGCTCTCAGTGGGACAACAAATGCCTAAACCACAGTGTTGGGGAGGAGAAAAAAAGTAGCCGTCTAAGCATGTTTACTTTCAACAACGAGGAAGTTCTAAATTGTCCCTAAGTGGTGACTCACTGAGCTGGGACTATAAAAGTAAAGGTAACTGCTCTCTAAAACATCAGGGCTTCAGACTTCACAAATCTGACATGATGCAACCAAGACTTTCAGTTATCTTTATCCTGTTGGGTTTGCCATTTTGCCTGGCAATCCCTATTCCCCTTGAAGACAGCCATGAATTCACAGAGGAAGACCTTCAGTTTGCAGAGGTACAGTATAAAAGAATTCGTTTGTGTGTTTTACAAATAGTAAGTTGTGCACTTACAACTGTTTGAAAACTATGTTTAATGCTTCTTTTCCCCATCTTAGCGCTATCTCAGAAATCACTATGATCTCCATCCGAATCCTGCTGGCATAATGAGGAAGAGTGCCAACACGGTGGCATCTAAACTTCGAGAAATGCAAGCATTTTTTGGCTTGAAGGTGACAGGCAAATTAGATGAAGAAACATATGAGCTGATGCAGAAACCAAGATGTGGCGTCCCAGATGTGGGGGAGTATAACTTTTTCCCTAGAAAACTGAAATGGTCAAAAACTAATTTGACATACAGGTAAATGCATGGCATTTTGAGTGTTACTGTTATTACCTTCTTTCCATGTATTATAGGTTGCTCAGTAAATGAGGTCGATGGGAGAAGGAGGCAGCTGAGTTTGCCAAAATTCATTTTGCAGTTTTAAGCCCTTACAGTCCCCCTTTTGGAAAGGACCCTAAACCAACCTTACAGCCCAAGGAAGTAATTTTTTTTTTCCATTGCTCTGTGTCATGGAGGAAAGCTGGTTTGGTGGAAGCCAGTAACTATTCATCTGGTCTCCATGTGTGGGCACATCCAAGGTGCTGAACGAAAAAGGAGTCAAGATTGAGTTCATGCATCTCACCACTGATCCTCACAGTGCTTAATCTCTAGGTCATTCCTTAGGTCTCCTTTGGACCTGGTTTAATGTCTGCTTCATGTAAGTCTTGAACTGGACAAAGCAGTGCAGATGCAAACCACTCTGTGCAATGTGGCTGTAAGAGTAGGACTGATCATTATCCCTCTTTCATTTCACAATCCAGATGTAGATACCTGTGCTTGCTCAGAAAAACCCTGTACCGTGACCTCAGAAATTTGACCCTACAGAGCTGAAAGGTCACATGGTAGCTCCTTTTCTCCCTTAATAAGGTCATCAACAGGAGCTTTTGACCAGCTGCAACCTGAGTTTCTTTAACAGATTCCAAATATGATATCACTGAGCTCTATCGGTTCAGTATCTTGTGATAAATATTACTTTAATATGGATGATTCTAGCCTATAAAAAGCTCTTACGATCATGCTTTGCTCCTTCAGGAAGTTAGGTATTTTATATAGCATATATTTTTATGAGATATAGCATATTTTTATGAGATATTTTATATAGCATAAAAAAATGGTTGAAGTTATGGTATGATTTGACTTATGACAACACATATATGTCATTTTCTCTATCTTCTGGTGCATATAAAACCAATTACAGAAAGTTTTTGGATCATTTCAGATCTCTCTGAATGACTTTAGTGAAATCAGAAATAGTTTGGTTTGTTTTTTGCTTGAATACTTTATGCAGCTTCTTAGATCTTTGTTTTTAGATAAGAATATAGGATGGGAAACAAAAAAATAATGAGGTGAAACAGTCAGATGAAAATGTATTACACATTTTTGTAAATTCACACTTTTTAACTGGAGATATTAATCTGTTTGACAGAATTATGAATTACACTTCAGATTTGAGACGTGCTGAAGTAGACAGAGCTTTCAAAAAAGCATTCAAAGTTTGGTCTGATGTGACACCACTTAACTTCACCAGAATACGAAGTGGTATAGCTGATATCATGATCTCCTTTGGCACTAAAGGTAACATAGAACCAATTATTTTTACCTTATGGTTACTGCTGCCAATAAAGTTGGATAATTTATTTAATTGTTCTGAATGTTCTTTCATAGAACATGGTGATTTTTACCCCTTTGATGGACCCTCTGGATTGCTGGCTCATGCTTTCCCCCCTGGTCCAGACTATGGAGGAGATGCCCATTTTGATGATGATGAAGCTTGGTCAGATGATTCTAAAGGTAACAGAAGTTCCTGAGATTGTTTGAAATGGTGGTAGATGGACAGTTTCATCTGATTTGAGATATGTAAACAATTTGTGTTGCCTGTCTACTGTTCTTCAGTCATTACGTTCACTGTCTACTTATAGGAAGCTGGGTTTAATATCCAATCATAAATGTAAGTATAACATATGCCTACCATAAATTTTAAGATATGCACCTTCTAAGTGCAGTGATTAAAAAAATGTCACAAACAAGGTATTTTGCCAGCATGGCATTTCACTGAGCTTAAGGCTAGCTAGTTCTGATCACAGACTGATGGGAATTACCTTACTGAAGCCCATAGAAAACACACATATGCAACTCAGCTGCAAATCAGCTACTTTGAATTGGAAAAATCCTCACCTTGCTTATTCAGGATGGAGAAAAATAGAGTTCAAGTAGAACAAAGCACTATTTTCTTTCCATCACTGTTATTTCACCCTCCTGCCAATAAATCCAATTGAGGACAAAAGGTAACAAGCACGAACTTGGCAGCCTAGAGAGGTGGTGAAGTCTCCATCTCTGGGGACATTCAAAACCTACCCAGACATACTCCTGGGCAAGCTGCTCTAGGAGGACCTGTTCTGGCAGGGGGGGTTGGACCTCTGAAGATGGTCTTCAGAGGTCCCTACCGACCCCTATCATTCTGTGATGAATACTGAAAGCCATGGGCACTCTCTACCAGAGATTAATTCCTGACAGAAATGTTCATGACTTGACTAAAATATGACCGCAGAACTTTCCAGTGTTGCTAAGAAATTTCAAGAAATCTAAATTTGCCTACAGAGCAACATTGTCAAATAAAATTTGGGTTGAACAGCAGCTATGAGATACTCAATTGATTAGGCCCTTATTAAAACAAAAACCATGGTAGTTTGAAAAAGAGAAACAATTATATGTCATTCTTCCATTAATCCAGTATTCTCTTTCACCATCCCTTATGCTCAAGCCCAGTTGGTGTGTCAGTGTTTGTTGATTAGTCCAATTCCACTTTGGTGATACAAGTTATACATTTATTTCACTGTGTTTTTTATAGGATATAACTTGTTTCTTGTTGCGGCCCATGAATTTGGTCATTCGCTAGGACTTGAGCACTCCAGAGACCCTGGAGCTCTGATGTTTCCAATTTACACATACACTGGAAAAACTGGTTTTGTGCTTCCTGATGATGATGTACAAGGGATTCAAGAGCTCTATGGTAAGTCTGTATAATATATAATATGTATTTTCTGTATCATTATAACCTGTTACAGATGCACTGCAGTTACTAAAGAGCTGCAGACAGTCAATAACTGCCATGACTGATTAAGACAAATTCACTGTGTTCTTGGCAACCAGACCTCAGGAACAGAAGATGCTTAGATTTAGTAATTCGTAAGAAAAAGGAGAAAAAAAAAAAAAAAAAAAAAAAAGTAACTCTGCTGAGTACAGTTGGTCTCTGTGCTGTCTCTTTTGGTGGTGGTAGGCGGGGAGCAGAGTCCTTATCCTTTTTTTGACCTGCCTCAAAAGAGAAGGTAAATCAGAGTCTAAATGTAGAGAGATATCCATGTTTCAGCACAGAAAGAATAAAACTTTGGGGGACCTTTAAAACTTCGGATAAAGGAAGAAACCCATTTATACATTTTTGCAGCTGCAAAATCTGTGAATATATTTGGCTAAAGGAGAGAGAGAGAACAGACTTCTCCCAGTACAAATCATCATCCTCTTTGGGAACTCTTCCATGTACTATTCAATATCATGACCCACAGAAAGGAAATTAACATTGTTAAACTGATCATACTATATGATTTCAGGTGCTGGAGACCAAGATCCCAATCCAAAACATCCCAAAACACCGGAGAAATGTGATGCAGAGTTATCACTTGATGCAATCACAGAACTTCGTGGAGAAATGCTGATTTTCAAGGACAGGTAAAAAGACTGGCCTGTCATGTATGGTGGGTATTGGATAAAATTTGAGCAAGTGAAAACACTATTTCATTTTTTTACTGAAGATAGGAGTTAACATAAATTTGAAAATCCCAAATCAACGTTTGACTCTAAGAAACTATGTCATATATCTTTTTGGACAGGATTTATAATGCAATTACAAACTTGACTTCCCAGTAATATGAAGTGAAGATGCTACAGCTGAAGAGTGAGAGCATTTGTACACATTTTTCATTCCACAGAGCTTTCTTCAACATAGACAAATCTACTAACATTTATTTGAATGAAATTGTACTGTATTCAGAGGCCTTACATGGGGCAACAGAGTCTCTCTTATTCTAAATCAAAAAAGATTCATTAGTTGTTGTTTGAGATGATCATTGTGTGAGTGATAGAAATGGTCTGCAGATAGGTGACTATGGTGAAAGGAAAGGTCTATGAGATGGTCTGTGTATCAAAAAATCTATGTTATAAAGAATTTAATTTTCCATTAACATTTTCTTAGTATAGCACATCAAAGATACTAGTATTCTGTAGTATGACAAGAAACATAAAGTATATGTTCTTATTCTGAACTAGGTTTTTCTGGCGACTGCACCCTCAGATGGTTGAGGCAGAACTGGTGTTACTTAAATCCTTTTGGCCAGAGCTTCCAAACAAAATAGATGCAGCTTATGAAAACCCCATAAAAGATCTTGTTTTCATGTTTAAGGGTGAGTTTTCAATTTTGTTGTTGGCGGAAAAATACAAATGTTTAATCAAGCTTGATGAGCGATGTAGAAGTAATCAATAGAAGAACAAAACATCCTACCTCCCTCACTCAAAAAAAAACCATTCTGTTGTTTTCATCCTATACAAATCTGTACAATTTTCAGTGAATTAGGAGATGCACAATTTTCTTAGATGCCTAGGAACCCAGTTAGCATAAACAATACCTGCTGAGTATGTGACCTAAGAGTTTCTTCGGTGTATGAAAATAAGGATCGTGGCATCCTCATTTTATTCTGCTGTTGAAGCTGAGCCTTTACAAAAGACTACTCCATACTTTGCTCTATTTTCAGGCAAGAAAGTCTGGGCTTTGAATGGTTATGACATAGCTGAAGACTTTCCTAAGAAGATATATGAAATGGGGTTCCCGAAAGAAATGAAAAGAATAGATGCAGCTGTCCATATTAAAGACACTGGCAAAACTCTCTTTTTTACTGGAAACAAGTACTGGAGGTAAGCTGGAGACAAGTCTGTCTCCAGATTGTGGCTTCTTTTCAGTGCCCCGAGTCATAACTGTCCAGAAGTATCAAAAGATCAGCAGGTTGTTTCAAAGCAGACACTCGTTTATGGCTCATTTGTTTCCAGACTGTGTTTGGTGCTATGACTGGGTAGAGTATGTCATAAAAATGACTGCAAGATTTTTATAAACACATGGGTACAGCCTTTAAAAGCCAAAAGAGTGAAATAAAGGAGAGGAGAATAAAGTGCCCTAATGCAAGAGAGTTTGTAATATGGTCATACCTCCTAGACAAAATTCCCATCTTGCTTCCTCGAGTTCCTTGTGTGACACAAAATGGTATCAGTGGTGTGAGAGTGAGACCTAGCCCATCCTAGGATGGCTGGGGCTTGCTGTCCTTGAATGGTGCTTACAGCCAGGTCTGATGCACAAAGACATTACCATCCCTTCCCAGTATCTCTGTGCCAAGCAGCCTGAGGGTTGGGTTGTACCTGGATGCCAATACATCGGTACAATCATATCCATATAATATGTACTTCAGAGATCAGTTCTGAAGATGTAGCTTTATTAGTTTTGTGTATATTGAGTTTGCACTTCTGGTGGAAGAGTGCCCTGGTTATTGCTCCGAGTTTTACTATTGTACTAGACATAAGATACCTAAAGGCTGCTGGCTACTTCTGACGTGGGTAGCTTCAAAGAATATAAAGGGCACAGATCAAGCTCTGTTTAAGTCCTCTGAATTTTCATTTTCTTTTCTATTTTTCATCAGTTATGATGAAGAGGCGGAGGTTATGGAAACAGGCTATCCCAAGCTGATAGAGGAAGAATTTGCAGGAATTGGAGATCGCGTGGATGCAGTCTATGAAAGAAATGGTACATAATCTGACAATGATACTTTATTGCAATTAATTGTCATTGAAACTCGAGATTAATGTTCTGGTGAAAAATCTGTCATTTTGAATTTTTATTTTTTCATATCAATACTTCTTTTCTCAACTGAATCTGGTTTCTGATCTGAATTGCCCTCTGGCAAAGGTGCTTATAATAATATAAATTATAAATTAGTATAAACTATGTGCATATATATTGGAGTACTTGCTGCCTTGCTTAGGGAACCTAAAGTGATATGCTTAATATGGTAATTTTGTACTGTGCCCATTCTTTCAAATAGAGCCCATTCCTGTCCAACTCTTCAAGGAGAATTTCCAAATCAGAGTCTTAAACAGTAACAGGCAAGCCTTGCATATTCCCTAAGCAAGTGCTGTATAGTAATCAAATGTAGAGCTTGACACTAAATTAAAATAGCAGTTATTTTAAAGCACTGATCTAGGACTGGCAAACAGAATGATAACCTCTGAAAATTTATCACAAATTAGCTCAGCATTCTAGATACTAAAATACTGCATTTAAAAGAGTTATTAAAAATGAAAACAAAAAGTATATTTTTATTTGAAGGATAATTTTAATGCGATAACACACAGTCAGGTTTAATTAATTTTAACTTTGCTTTTCCTTAGGTTATCTCTACTTCTTCAATGGACCGCTGCAGTTTGAATACAGCATCTGGAGCAAAAGAATTGTCCGTGTCCTGCATACTAACTCCATATTTTGGTGCTGATTACAGTTGAGTTCCATGTCATAGGCTGCAGAGCAGCTTGTAGTACATGGGAATAATGTGGGCATACAGATTTATTAGAAGGCAGCAAGGTTCTGTGAACAAGCACTGGCTACCTACCATCAAATGTATATTGTATATATGGAATTATATAGCTGTATGTCAGTCTGGGACTGAATAAACTTAATAGGAAAGAAGAAATTATCAGCATTTCAAGGGGCATTACACCATTTTAAGTTTGTCTAGTACTAAAGTGAGGTGCTGGATACATCCTACATGACCACAAGCACTACTAATTCTCAGTAATCTGAGCACATCTAGCATCTTTTAAGGATCTCCTAGCATGTCCCAAAAAATAGACCTGATAAAACTAGAGTTGTTATGTTTTTAAACTAATCCTTCAGCTCTTTGTGAAATTCCTGCTAAGGTACTGGGAGTTCAGATGTCATTCAGATGAGTGAGTCAGGACTGCACAGTGACTCCCTGAGTGGGATAACACCAGACTGCAACCCTGAAATTAGAGAATTCAAAGGTATTTGAATGTATCCCCATTTGAATGGGAATTTCCCGCTGGAAATGGATGCTCCTGTCATCTTTGGATCAAGCAAAAGGTATAGAAGAAACCAGCTGTCATTCCAAAGCAGACAGTAAAGCAAGAAAGGGGAAGAGTGTTCCCTGGGGAACAGCAGCCTGCATGACACTGGGGAAACCAGAAAGAAGTAGAAACAACAAGAGAATCACACAGTTTGAAATCCTGCATGAAGATACTCACAGTAACACAGCCCGTGTTCTCAGCTGGGGTAAACTGAAGTGGTTGAAATGACACTTAGAGAGGTTATGCCTAGTTCTGCCAGGAGGGAACCTGAACAGTCAAATCTAAATAGTCAAAAGAACTTTTTTTTATATTTTTTTTTTCCCATGTTGGTCACTCTTTTAATATCTATAGCAGTTGTTTTAGTACAATGTAAATTGGGGATGGGGGGGTGGATTGTTGTGGTTTT
Organism: Jacana jacana; assembly: GCA_013400555.1. NCBI lineage: Eukaryota > Metazoa > Chordata > Aves > Charadriiformes > Jacanidae > Jacana > Jacana jacana. The sequence continues at coordinate 75,156 of VZTM01028768.1, forward strand.
TTAATCAATGCAAATTATATGGGACTGTGGTAATTTTTCAGTTTAAAAAATAATATTAAATAAACTGGAGGAATAAAATTGTGCTATGAAATGATTCAGTGCTTGTCAGGCCACACCTAGAATCCTGTGTTCAGTTTCGATTACCAAAAAAAAAGAGGTGGACAGGCTGGAGAGGAAAAAACCTTAAAATCTGCAGATCAAGCACTAAATTGGAATTAGTCCTTGTCATTACAGAAAGTTCTGTGTTAATTTGAATGTTGAACTGAAGCTACACCGTCATCTGCCTCATCAAAACCAGCCTCTAAGTGAGTCAATGAGCCCGGCCTGCCCAGAAATCCCAGCAACATTGAATATCGGGCATAAATCTCCAGGTTTACCCAACAAGGGGATACATGAGTTTGATTCTGCAATTTATGCAACATAGATGGTTAGACGAGGTACCCTAACAGATTTAGTGGTCTCTTCTGACTATAAAACTGTGAATTAATGTATTCCAGACTTCAATATGGTTAAAGAAAAGTAAGGAAATCGACCTGCAAAAAATCCCCACAGCTTTACAAATGAAAAAACTTAAGGTGGAGTAAAATAAAAGTTTTATTAAATGCCATAATATTGATAAAATTGCTACAGAAAAGGTCAGTACAATTTCCTACGCATAATAAATAGAAACCAGTTTATTTATATATCAAAATAATTTTTGACAGACACGATGTGCCTGAAAAAGTAACGTTTGATATTGGGCAGTTTAGCTTACTCTGCAGTGAAATAAGTTTCTGGACTCTAGCCCTCGTTATTCTCAGTATAAAGACTATGCTAAGAAAATTGCATCAAAATAATAAAGGGTCTTCCATAAGGAAGTCTGAGTGCTCTGAATTTGAGAGGTCTGACCTGGAGCAGGATATGCAAAGGTACAAGTAGACGTCAAAGAATGTCTTTCTTATCTACGTGAATTTCTCTTAAAGCTAGAACGTTTAGCAGGGAAAAAAGGTACTGCATAGGAAGCTGGATTGTTCAGAGGCTTCAGCATGATCATATACAGCTGCTCCCCAGCCCAAACAGTCAGATTCCTGTTTGCTGCTCGGCTGACTGGAAGCAGCCTGCGGCACAACTCCAAGAAGGGCTCCAGCTCATGCCTTTGCTTCCCCAGCAAGAGACACGTGGTGCTCTGCGGTTAGCTCTACCTCAGCTGAGAAAAGTACCAGGCTGTCAGTTCCTGGCATTTTGTTAAGAAAAAGTGGAAAATAAAAGCTCTTGTGCTGTGGAAATGGAAGGCTGAGGTCAGAACCAGGGGGCCCTGACGCTGCTGTCAGCCAGGAAAAGGAAAGAAAAACTCTCCACTGGACCCAGTGCCTTGAGTGATTGAGCCCCTGGTAGGGAACCATATGAGATATTGCCCAAGACCATCAAGTATTGAAAATATCATTTTCTTGAAACAGAGACTGAACTAACTGCTTCCCCTGAGATATTTTGAGTGAGGAAAGAACTATGGGAGGCTGAGACAGCTGTATCCCAGGCTATAATACAAGCAGAATTAGTAACTTCCCAACAGGCTGCTAGCTTTTACGTGGAACTATAAAAATCCACCTAATAGTGCATGCACTGTTACTGATTAATATGCCTTTTATATCCATGTTGCTCTTTGCTAAGAATTATTGTTGGGAGGGGGATAAAGGCAGGAGAAAGACTCTGTCAGATGCCCCTCAGAATTAGTTTCCATGCTGGTTACTTGATCCTGAAGAAGCAGGGTGTGGAGGGTGCAACTACATGTTCCAAGTGAAAAAGATGTGAGCAAATGTCATTTAAACTTTTCAAAGTGAGAACCCAGAGAGCTGTCCTCTAAATTCATTAATACATTGGAAAGGCAACAAACTGTGTAAGAGGTACTGTGAGCTACATGAGAATTACTGCCAGCTGAGAAATTGGAGAAAAAAATTAGTCTTAGCATGAAAATTATTTTTTTCTCAGTATAGTTGCAGGACCCTGCTCTGAGGACACTAGATGGCAGTGACAGCTTTACTCCTTAAAGTGTCTACACAGAACTGAAAATGATAAGGTGGGCGAGGAAGCTGCAGCTAATTATAGTGAATTCTTACATTTAGAGAAGATAAAAAACCACTAATCAGTAGAATATAATTATTACTTTCTGTTGAAGCGTAGATCTCTGAGTAAAAAGTTAGGGTATTAAAATGGTTAGGAAACTTCTTGATATATTCACTGTCAGGCCACTAATTTTTCAGTCTATTTACAGATCTTTTCTCAACACCAATGCAATAAACTTAAAAAAATATGAATATGCTTCATGAATAGTCCTAGGAATAATGCAATCCCTTATTTAACTTCATTCAACGGAAAATCACACACATATACATACATAGACATAGTCTAACTCCTTAGGAACATGAGAGCTTTTCAAGGTACAACTTGATTTCTCAAACAAACAAACAAACAAACCACTGCAGAATATGGAAGTAAAGCAAAAGCAGAGGAAAATATTGGTTGCAAAGAACCCAAGTAAACCAGCACAGATATAATAAAAAGTGTCTGAAATATCAAGTATTTGAACACATCTGCTTGGAAAAACTAAGGGCAATTTCTAAGCTTTTTGCAGTTAATGCTGAGATAGTATTTCCAGCCTTCTAAATATTTTATTGATGAAGAATATGGTCTTGATCTTTAAATCCCTAATACTATCCACATCATTAAGACTACAGAGCATTTTGAGCTAGGCAGAAATTGATTTTTCTGTCTTGAAAAGACTTTTGAGACTTTCAAACATCCTTACTGTCTGCAATAGAAAGAAACAAGAAATTTTGGATTTTTTTAATGGAAAAGTATTTTTATTCTGGGATAGTCTATAGTTATATGGTAAATCTTACTTACTAGGTCTGGAAGGAAGAATGTACTCTTTCAGGTTTTTTGCTCAGACTGATTTAAATAAAGGTCTAGACCTCAATCTTCAGAAAGAAACAACTACACATTCACTTATATTATGGTGAGTACCTTTCTAACAGTCTTGCTGGAGATGCTTCGTTTATACATCAGTATAATTGAACAGCACTCTTTGGAAAGACTGACTACCCACTAATCAGAAATCTTATTTCATGGAATCATAGAATGAGTAGGTTTGGAAGGGACCTTAAAGATCATTGAGTTCCAACCCACCTGCCATGGGTAGGGACATCTCCCACTAAACCACATTACTAAAGCCCCATCCAGCCTGGCCTCGAACACTTCTAGGGATGGGGCATCCACAGCTTCTCTGGGCAACCTGTTCCAATGTCTCAGCACCCTCACAGGAAAGAATTTCTTTCCAGTATCCAATCTAAATCTCCCCTCTTTCAATTTAAAACCATGACCCCTTGTCCTGTCACTACACTTCCTGATAAAGAGTCCCTCCCCAGCTCTCCTGCAGGCTCCCTTCAGATACCGGAAGGCTGCTATAAGGTCTCCCCAGAGCCTTCTCTTCTCCAGGCTGAATGAGCCCAGCTCCCTCAGCTGGTCTTCATAGGAGAGGTGCGCCATCCCTCTGATGATCCCTCCTCTGGTCCTGTTCCAACAGATCCATGTTCTTTCTATGTTGAGGACTCCGAAGCTCCAGGTAGGGTCTGCTGAGCACAGAGTAGAGGGATAGAATCACCTCCCGCGACCTGCCTGTCACACTTCTTTTAATGCAGCCCAGCTCATATTGAGCTACTAATCCACCATCACTCTCAAGTCCTTCTCCTCAGGGCTGCTCTCCAGCTATTCTCTGCCCAACCTGTATTTGTTCTCGGGAATACCATGTCCCAGGTGCAGGACCCTACACTTGGCTTGCTTGAACCTCATGAGGTTTGCACAAGCCCACTTCTCAAGCCTGTCCAGGTTCCTCTGGATGTCATCCCTTATTTCGAGCACGTCAACCACACCACCGAGCTTGGTGTCATCCACAAACTTGCTGAGGGTGCACTCTATCCCACTGTCCATGTCTCCAACAAAAATGTTAAACAGCACTGGTCCCAAACAACCCCTGAGGAATGCCATTCATCACTGGCCACCACTTAGACATTGAGCCATTGACCAAAACCTTTTGAGTGATGGCATCCAGCTAATTCCCAATACACTGAGTGGTCTCTCCATCAACTCCATGTCTTTCCGGTTTTGCGACCATGTGGCTTAGCAGAGATTCCAGGAGGATCTGCTCCATGATCCTGCCAGACACAGAGGTGAGACTGACTGGCTTGTAGTTTCCTGGGTCTTTCTTTTTTCCCTTTTTGAATATTTGGGTTATGTTTCCCCTCTTCCAGTCAGCAGAAACTTCATCAGATTGCCATGACTTTTCAAAGACGATGGATAACAGCTTAGCAACTTCATCCACCAGCTCCCTCAGGACCCATTTGGGACTTAAGATCAAGCCCTTCTGTCAATTGTGTTTGGGGTTTTTTGAACAAAGTAGGGTGTCTACACACCCTGTGAACCTATGCCAATTTTGGGGTTTCATAGTTCTGCTGTTTCTGTTTCAGAGAAGACCTCACCAGTTCTCTCTAACATGGTTCAGGGTGTACAAAGCTCACAGATTGTGTCCGCTTGGGCTCTTCCTCTTACTTTCCTAGCACAGTCTTCCTGTGATTGACACATCCTTTTAAGTCACAGCCTTTCAGTTACATACTGCAGTTTGAATTCCCAGCTAATGCTGTTCAGAAGTATCTCTGGCACTTGTTCACTGTTTCCTCCCAAAGAATGTACTACAGAGAGTGACCTCTGCTTCTGTCTTCCTAGGAAATGGATGAGGTAGCATTCTGCTCTAAGAAAAATCTTCCCAGGCAGCAGAGAACCAGGATCACTTTCTAATTTACACGTCATATGACAAATTTCCTACCGTCACAATAATACAGGATGATGGAGTTGTGTGTGTATCAGAGTGAGCTACTCAAGTAGTAGCCTTACTTTTTCCATGGAACTACACCAGACTCCTGCCACCAGGCAGCAGGAAGTTTATGGAGCAGTGTCCTGAGAATGGTTACATCCATGGTGCATCTGCTGGACCTTGCATGACTCTGTTGTGCTCTTCTTAAAAGAGACAGATGGGCCATTTCCGGGGCCAAGTGATGTTTTCTTCAGCCCAAATGACATTATCATGGTGCTCTGTGATTTCACCACTACAGGGACTGCCACCCTTGGAAGAGAGTAAGAAAAATATCATTTTATATATGCATGAGTTGTATTGTCAAAATATATTCTTCATGTGAACATAAAATTACTTAGCTCTCAGCAGACCCTGCCATCCTAAGAGGAACCTGGGGGAGTCTGTTGGGAAGCAGCTATGTCTGAAGGGTCTGGAATTCAATGTCCTTCTCACTATTTTTTTATCACAAAAATGTTCTTTTCAGACTCAGCTTGGGCTGTCTCCTAAATTATGTCTCCCAGTGTGCCCCATCCTAGAGGGGTAAGTAGTTCAAGCACTGTAAATCCCTGCTATACAGGAACAGTGCTGCACTAACCTAACGAGCATTAGGGAGGGAGCGCATGTGAGCAAGTGTGGTTGGGAGGAGGTGTCCATTCTAGAGGTTGCTTTTCTACTATGCTATTTGCTGGTGTCCCCCGACTGGATCCACACTGACAGTCCATAGTCTCAGGCAGGAAGTACAAGGGCAACTGCAACTTTGGCTGGTGGACTCAGTGCTGTTGGTAGAGGGACCAAGATAATTTAGGTGGATTTGGTAGACAACCACAACTTCAGGGCCCCAGCAGCCAAGGCATGCCATGGTTATACATTAAATTAATGGTTCCAGACTCAGGCAAATTAGGAGATGAAGTCCTCCCTGATCGTGGTCCTTGCTGCTGTTGAGGACATGAAGATGCAGAAAGTGCTTCCCCTTAAGGCCAACTGGGAGTTATTAATGTTAAAGTAGTATTTTAATTTGTTAATGTTAAAAACAATTACACTGGTACATTTTTGTTATTGTCAGGGCTGAAATGAATATCATTTGATGCATGCCTCTGCCATTTTGACTACTGATTCAGGAAAGGACTTGGCTCCAAAAGACTTCCCATCTCCATTCACACTATCCAGAGAATTTTCTGTCTGCCCACATTTACCTCTGGCTGATTCTCACCTGGGTCTGTAGGATACCTTGGTAAAAGAAGGTATGCAGGCATATGAGCAGGTATGACAGAAGCCTTGGGGACAGGCTGTGAAGCCTTGGCCACAGACTACTGGAGAGAAGAAAGATGTCACTGCTCACATGGGTGAAGCCTGAGAGGTTTGAACCAGATATCGAACCCTCCATAGCTCTCCAGGTTCTGGCACAGGAGTGTCTTTGCTATAGAAAGTTGATAACTCATAAATCTTACCCCTGGTCCAAATTACATGTTCTTTTGCTATATCACAATGGGTGGATAATGGCAAGTAAATCATGCAGAGCTGCATGATGAGGTCAAAAGATGTCAATGGTGTAGAGAAGTCAGTGAGACAAACGCCAAAAAAAAATTGGTCATGGGAAACTGCAAGGATGTCATATTTGAGGTCTTCCAAGACAAACCGTGGTGCAGGTGCACCAGAACAATGAGAAGATGCCTGCAGTGCTATGGAGTGCAGCTTCAAAAATGGACAGCCCAATGAAGTGACTCACCAAGGCAGTGAGGATGTGGCCAGGTAACTGGGATAACTGAGCTTGGTAAAATGCATGCTCTCCTTCTAGCCACATACTTGGGTCTATTAGCTTCAGTCTGTTAGATTGGACCCTGCAAGCAAAAGCCTTAATGGAAACCAACTTTTATCATGCCAACAGAGCCTAGACATAAGGTTGGTTTATGTCGCAAAGTGGCCAGTAGCAGAGATTTAGCTGATGGTCAGGCTACCTGGCTGTAGTTTCCAGGAATCATCTGAGGAACATTTCTTATGGAAAATTTGTGTGTGTCACACTAGTAATTTAGTAGAGAGAGTTTTACTGACTAAGTTATTTTGGAACAAACATTTTAATAGTTCTGATCACAAGATCACAGAATGATATGAGGTTGGAAGGAACCTCTGGAGATCATCTGGTCCAATCTCCTTGCCAAAGCAAGTCCACCAAGAGCAGGTTGCACAGGAATGTGTCTAGGTGGGTTTAGAATGTCTCCAGAGAAGATTTTACCACCTCTCTGGGCAGCCTATTCCAGTGCAAAGGGAAAGAAACTCCATTGTGATCATGAGTTTCAAAAATTATTTTGTATATGACAATAAATTTCCAACTGAGACTTACTCCAAATTAAGAGAGGCAAAAATTCAACAAGGCTGTCATAAATGCCACAGAAGTGTCCTGTCTACAGCTCTGTTGGAAATCATGGTGCAAATAAACTTTAGCCATAAGGAAATTATGGGATCTTAGCATATCTTGGAAATAAAATATATCAAGCTCAATCTACAGCGCACAAAACAGTGAAATGACAGCATAGTAATACAACAGGGACATACAGAGCTGTAAGAGGAGAATCACGATGTAGTCAGAAATATAAAGCAAGTGATAACATCAGTTATTTCCAATTACTTAATTTGTATAACCTCTAAAGAGTGAGAACTAATGAGTACTCAATAAGAGGCCCTGATAGGGTCTAAACCAAAATTCAGACAAAACAGAAATCTCAGCTCATTTGGCCTTCATTCTAGAAGCAATTGCTGAGATAACAGCTGCTTTGCAGAGTCTACTTGGGAAACTTATTTCTCCCATACAAGCAGTCTCAAGTTTAATAACAACCTGAGGGAAGACGCTAACGACATATGCTCACTGTTTTGGAAAAGCACCTGGATCTGGTACCATTCAAGTTTTTCCACCAAATGACAGGAGAAACCCTTCGGCAGCTTTCTGCCTGCTGCCAAGGCGGAAGCGCACAGCTCATAGCTTCCCCTTTGGGAATTTTCTGCATTATGTTCGGGAGACAGAGTCTGAGTTGCACACTATGAAACTGAGTCACTTGAGGCAAAAAGTAAATATCGGATGTGGGCTCTCTAACCCCAGTGAGCCTTCACAAGCATCAGCTCCAGCAGGAAAATACTTGTTGAACGTTCAGGCTCAAACAAACTGATACTGTGCATGCAGCCTTAGTTAAAAACTGGAAATTTTAATTTTTATGATTACTCTTGCCTCATTCACAGCTCTCTGCAGTGGATTTTTCATGACACTCCAAAGAATGACTTGCATCTCATTGACAGATGTTTAAAGTTGCAGAACATTCAGAACTGCCCAGCTGTCCAAACCAGAGGCTGTCTCAGACTGTCTTATTCTTCTCTCTACTTAATGGAAGTGAGGAGTAAACAAAATTCTGTCATGGAATATTTCAAGAGATGATGCATTTTGCATTGTTTTTCTTTAGTTCTTTCTTGCATAGATACAGGCATTCTTAATATCCACATTCTCACTTGATTCTCAGGCTTAAAATAATACAGTAAACTCTGCAGGTCTTTTGTGCTTTGTATGAAGTACTTCCCTATTATCTATTTTTAAACCGTTGCCCTGTTTCACTGATTGTGTCATTCTTCTTTTATTGAGAAACAGTAAATAAAAGTACCTACTTGCTGTAAGTTGCTTGTTTATGTAACTTTAGCAGATCTCTTATTTGTTTTATTTTTAAAAGTGATGTTACAATGTTTTGCCCATTGATGTGAGTATTATTTTTTAATTCTCCTGACAGTTTTAGCAGTCTTTTATTCTTGCTATTTGCTTTGTAAGACTGTGTGACCAGAAGTAGATACAAAATTCAGGTCAATCTAACTTAGGTCATTATATTTATCATCAACTATCATCAATCTCTTTCTCTATGCTTTATAACCTTATTGTTTATAGACAGCTGTTTTATAAGAGTTTTACTTTAACCTCCATTATCAGAAATACCATCTAATAAGGGAAGACAAGCCAAGGGAATACGAATTGAAGAATTCATCCTGAACTCCAGAAAAATAAGCAAGAGCCAAGGACATCATCAGTGTGACTTCAGCGATTAGTTATCTGCGATTTACCATTTTGTCTGTGTTTCTTAAAGGTCAGAGATTTACAAGCTCACTATGCTTACAAGCTCAACACTAACTGCCAATTCTGAATCATAAAATAGCTCAGCCATCCTGTTATAATGGAACCACTTGGGACTAAAGAATAGACAGAACCATTCATAATATGTGAAATTATGACTTGTTTTACTTCCTTTGATGTATCTTACTACAGAGTATTTACTGCTCAGATAACTGTGCCAATTTTATGACACCAGGTTTGAGAGAAAAAGTTTAAGAAACAGCCAGAAGGAAAGAAATACAGCCTGAAAATACACTTCTCAGAAGTAAAGGATTTGGTAAAAAAGCATACTTTATGACAGGGTAGAAGTTTAATGAATGTATGGAATGCAAACTTTGTGGGGGGAAGATAAGAACAAACTGTGACAACAGGAAAAGGGGGAAGGTTGTCTTTACCAGTAAACTCCACCAGTGACGTTATCCCTAAAAGGGAGGATACATAAGAGCAAAAGATCAGGATCAAGAAATGTCAAGTTGACTTCAACAAATATGCAAGACCCACAGATTTGTTCCTAGGCAGTAATAAATGGGCAGATTAAATCATCCATCTCTGTGGATGAAGCTACAAGGTTATGGAACTGTAATTCCACATCACACACACCTTGCAAAAACCACAGATGTGTAGGTGGCTCAGATGTTTTTAGGCTTGGAATGAATAGGCTAAGTTTTGGTGAGATGATATAGTCAAAACAATTCTCAGTATTTCCAGCAATACAATGTCACTGAAAATAGTGCACATGTAAACTATCTATTTTTAAAAATATCACAATGACATAATTAGCCTCACTTCCTCTGTGTCTGATGACTAAACAACAATACTACATGCCTACATAGTCAAGATAGAAACCTCAAGACTAATGATATGACAATTACTGTATAATTAATGACTCACATTGAGAATGACCAGGAAGGACTCTTGCTCCTTCCGAAATATTGGACCAGAAACAAAGGCAGGCTTTAGGTAAAAAGCTAATTCAAGGTAAAAAGCTTCCTGTTTTGGTGCCAATATGCAGTTGCTTGTGGACCAGGTAAAAGAAGTCTTCAGAACTCCAATCTGGGTTGAGTCAATTCCTCCTCCAAAGAGTTTATGCTGCAGGAAGATCATAGAATCATAGAATGGTTAGCTGATGGTTAGAGTTGGAAGGGATCTTAAAGATCAAGTTACAACACCTCTGTCATGGGCAAGGACACCTTCCACTAAATCAGGTTGCTCAAAGCCCCACCCGACATGGCCTTGAACACTTCCAGAGATGGGGCATCCACAATTTCTCTGGGCAACCTGGGATGTAACATAGAGTGAGCTGGCAAGTATAACCGCAGTAGCCTGTGAGCAGAGCTCCAACCTGCAGGGGTTGGAGCCTGTCTATGGTTTATTTGTTCCCTTGGTATGTGGATGACATTCTGTTGGATGGAGAAGCCACTAGGCAGAATAACAACAGAGAGAAGTATCACCATGAAGAGGGCCTGGCAGGGGACAGGGGAGGGGAGGAAGTGAGAGATGAGCAGGGGAGGGAGAAGGATAGGTGACGATCTCCAGATTGCCCTGGCTTGTGGGACAGGTCAATGCAGTAACACAGCCCGCTCACATGGTCAGCTACAATGGGGAGACACTGGAGCGGGTTCTTTGCTGCTCAGTTTCCTTTCCGTGCAGGACGCAGTTTCTGCTTGATTTGATTCCCCGATGGAACTGAAACATAGCCAGGGACCTGCAAGCTGGGAATTGCTTCCAAATGCCTTTGCTTAGATGTAGGGAAGATGCTCAAGTGTTCTGGCTTTCTTATAGGTGACGTTGAATGCCATGATCCAATACTGTATCTTCAAACTTTCATATTAACAGTGCTTGGCAACTGAGCTTTTATTCTTTAGTGTATGTTCTATACTGGATCTTTTGCTAAGAAAATAACAGTCTCATAGGGAGAGCGGGAGATATAAAAGATTTCCAAGCCTGCCTGTTTATTCTCTCAGGATTGCTTTCAGAGTCATGCTGAACTCTTCCTGCTTGAAGTTTCAGAGGAAGAAGGACAAGTTATTTTTATGTAAACAGTAAACATTTTCCATGAGCTGGTTTACCAGATCACGTCTTCTCTGTCTCAACAAAAGGATAGATTTACATGGACTTGGTGTTAAGTTTGAAGTTATGTACCTCTCTGCAGGATACTTTTGTTACTTCTCAACACAAGGAATGTCCTGTAACTCCATGTGTGAGATTAACTGAGAAGCAGCTTTACGTTGTCTTGTTGCCATCTTCCTTCACATTATAAGAAAGCAAAGGGCAAACACGCAAGTTGGCAATAGAGTGATAATGTCAGAGATATGCCTTCACAGTCAGAGACACTGTGGTCACTCCCATAGCTTTTAACAACAAAAAAAGCTAAATTTTTCAAGCATCTGAGATTACTTTCAAGTGTCACTCATGCAGCTGAGTGGGTCTCTCAGTTGCCTAGTTATATATTTGCAAAACTCACAGTTAACTCTGTAAGTCTATGACACCTGATATTTCTGATGCTGAGCATGGCCAGTACTGTATAAGGGGTTAGACATACAGCCAATGTGAAGCACATTATGAAGCACAGCACAGCAACTATACATTCTCCAGCCTAATTGTCTCAGTCACCTTACATGGTAGTTGTGTTCTAAGCAAGTCAGTCCCCACAGAAAACTCTTGAAGGCCAATGAGGAGGCAGAGTCATTCGTCTCACTTGATTTTTGTTAGATCTTTTATGCAGAATACAAGACTTCCAGGTCCAAATTCTTCTGTTAACATAGATTCAAGTAGCTGCCCTCTATTTCCTAGAGAAAGCTGTAGGCACCAAATTACCAAACTTCTCAAAGGCATTACCTTGGGCCCTTGCATTGAAACTCCTCTTATATAAATAATCATATTAAGCCAGCAAGGAGACAGTGGTACTGGAGCCCAGGCTTAGGAAGACCACCCAGCAGCAGGGGACTGTGGTCTTATCCTTAGTTTCACTGAACTCATTCACATTCATACAATTATTCTACAGAGGTCTGAGAAAGTGACTCTTTGCTCCTTACTGCTCATCAGTATTTTCAGTTATTTTTGATGCTGGAGATCATCACAAGCAATTCTTGGGGTTTTTTCTTGGGAACATCCCAGATTTAATGTGTGGGTGTAGTACTTGTCTAGAATGATCCAGTTGACTAGTCTGCTTCCTCACTTTGAATCATTAGATATTTCCATCAAGCAGTTTGCACAGATTTAATTTTCTTTCAACTCTCAGGTCCCACAGATCTTTTCTTATTTGCTGCGTCAGGCATTCTTGCTTCAGATGGCATGGAATAAACAGTGAAGACCTGGAGGGCCTTTCTGCACCCAGGAAGAGAGTAAATGCGTGAGGCTATGGTGTATCATGTAACAGGAAATAATACTTGCTAGGACTTGCACAAAGATTAATATAGTTTGGATTAGTGTTGAAAGAGCAACATTAGTCCCTAGCTTGTTAAAGTGCTTATATGCAATTCCTGTAGCAGTGTCTGCATTTGAATGTCATCCAGGCAAGCAAGGACCCCCATCCTGACTGGATCCCCTGGGAACTGCTGTCATGTAAATGACATGAATTAGGCACCTCATTAGGTATCTCATTACTCACCCTCTCCCCAGTGCCTTAAAATCTTTCCTATTGTTCGGTTTCAAAGGGTACAGAATTCAAGTATCATCCGGCAGAAAACACCCCGCAGGTAAGGAGATGCAATACAAATGTTCTGGGACTTTATCGAACACTTCTCTGTCACAGTCTTGCTCCCAAACCACCTGGCAGTGAACAGGTTGTAACACATGAAGGCAGATGATGGAACATAAGGGACTCATTTCTTAGAATGAATGATTGCAAAACAGAGTTATTCAGTGAAGGAAGGTACAGGAGAACCTTCAGGGCTGTAAGAGAAAGTGTAAATCCAGAAAACAACATGCACTTGCATAAGGATTTGTCTCAGCAAACCAGATGGAATACGTCCATGGTGTTACAGAAAAACAAAGAAAATAACCCAGGTATACAATAGAAATAAGCAAACCTGTTCTTGCCACCGAACTACAGATAAATTGTAGGACTCCTTTTTTCATACTTATCTGTGAGACAGAAATGGCAGAGGGAGCACACTGGGTTAATCACTTCTTTATTAATAGTGAATACTCCTGTCCATGCCATAATTTCTGCATTAATGTAATTTCTTTTCTTTGCATTCATTGAACCAGGGTTCACGTAAAGGCAAAAAAACAAGGCATCATGCACCTAATCTTTATTTGAGCTTAAGGAAGAGGTGATGTACCTTGCAGGTAAAACTGATTGACTGTGGGAGCACAATAATTTCCTCTTCTGGAAAGATAGAAATTATTTTGGTTAAAGAATGAGTTGGTTTACCATAATTATTTATTAGGGGGGGGGGGGAAGGTGAGGGGGGGGAAATCCAGTGCCTTTGGAATTAGTTTCCAGACATAGAAGCCAGCTGGGTTGTTTGGAAGGGAAGTTCAACTTGTACCCACCCCAGACATACCATTTTGAGTTGTATGTAGTTTCTTTATGAGAACAGTTTGACTAGAACTGCTGAATTAACTGATGTTTCTGTTCAGTGGATGATTTGGAAAATAGAAATAAAATATATGTGATTCACAGATCATGGTTCTGTGATGGTTTATACTAAATCTGTGAAATGTCATGTTGACCAAAGCTACGATGATGTCCAGATATCTTGCTCTCTTGCTTGTATAGAACACCATAATAGAATGTCTGATTATGAGCTTTGTCAAGACTGGTAGTGCAGCTTCTTTATTGAGGATGATTTTGTAGCATTTAANATGTAACATAGAGTGAGCTGGCAAGTATAACCGCAGTAGCCTGTGAGCAGAGCTCCAACCTGCAGGGGTTGGAGCCTGTCTATGGTTTATTTGTTCCCTTGGTATGTGGATGACATTCTGTTGGATGGAGAAGCCACTAGGCAGAATAACAACAGAGAGAAGTATCACCATGAAGAGGGCCTGGCAGGGGACAGGGGAGGGGAGGAAGTGAGAGATGAGCAGGGGAGGGAGAAGGATAGGTGACGATCTCCAGATTGCCCTGGCTTGTGGGACAGGTCAATGCAGTAACACAGCCCGCTCACATGGTCAGCTACAATGGGGAGACACTGGAGCGGGTTCTTTGCTGCTCAGTTTCCTTTCCGTGCAGGACGCAGTTTCTGCTTGATTTGATTCCCCGATGGAACTGAAACATAGCCAGGGACCTGCAAGCTGGGAATTGCTTCCAAATGCCTTTGCTTAGATGTAGGGAAGATGCTCAAGTGTTCTGGCTTTCTTATAGGTGACGTTGAATGCCATGATCCAATACTGTATCTTCAAACTTTCATATTAACAGTGCTTGGCAACTGAGCTTTTATTCTTTAGTGTATGTTCTATACTGGATCTTTTGCTAAGAAAATAACAGTCTCATAGGGAGAGCGGGAGATATAAAAGATTTCCAAGCCTGCCTGTTTATTCTCTCAGGATTGCTTTCAGAGTCACGCTGAACTCTTCCTGCTTGAAGTTTCAGAGGAAGAAGGACAAGTTATTTTTATGTAAACAGTAAACATTTTCCATGAGCTGGTTTACCAGATCACGTCTTCTCTGTCTCAACAAAAGGATAGATTTACATGGACTTGGTGTTAAGTTTGAAGTTATGTACCTCTCTGCAGGATACTTTTGTTACTTCTCAACACAAGGAATGTCCTGTAACTCCATGTGTGAGATTAACTGAGAAGCAGCTTTACGTTGTCTTGTTGCCATCTTCCTTCACATTATAAGAAAGCAAAGGGCAAACACGCAAGTTGGCAATAGAGTGATAATGTCAGAGATATGCCTTCACAGTCAGAGACACTGTGGTCACTCCCATAGCTTTTAACAACAAAAAAAGCTAAATTTTTCAAGCATCTGAGATTACTTTCAAGTGTCACTCATGCAGCTGAGTGGGTCTCTCAGTTGCCTAGTTATATATTTGCAAAACTCACAGTTAACTCTGTAAGTCTATGACACCTGATATTTCTGATGCTGAGCATGGCCAGTACTGTATAAGGGGTTAGACATACAGCCAATGTGAAGCACATTATGAAGCACAGCACAGCAACTATACATTCTCCAGCCTAATTGTCTCAGTCACCTTACATGGTAGTTGTGTTCTAAGCAAGTCAGTCCCCACAGAAAACTCTTGAAGGCCAATGAGGAGGCAGAGTCATTCGTCTCACTTGATTTTTGTTAGATCTTTTATGCAGAATACAAGACTTCCAGGTCCAAATTCTTCTGTTAACATAGATTCAAGTAGCTGCCCTCTATTTCCTAGAGAAAGCTGTAGGCACCAAATTACCAAACTTCTCAAAGGCATTACCTTGGGCCCTTGCATTGAAACTCCTCTTATATAAATAATCATATTAAGCCAGCAAGGAGACAGTGGTACTGGAGCCCAGGCTTAGGAAGACCACCCAGCAGCAGGGGACTGTGGTCTTATCCTTAGTTTCACTGAACTCATTCACATTCATACAATTATTCTACAGAGGTCTGAGAAAGTGACTCTTTGCTCCTTACTGCTCATCAGTATTTTCAGTTATTTTTGATGCTGGAGATCATCACAAGCAATTCTTGGGGTTTTTTCTTGGGAACATCCCAGATTTAATGTGTGGGTGTAGTACTTGTCTAGAATGATCCAGTTGACTAGTCTGCTTCCTCACTTTGAATCATTAGATATTTCCATCAAGCAGTTTGCACAGATTTAATTTTCTTTCAACTCTCAGGTCCCACAGATCTTTTCTTATTTGCTGCGTCAGGCATTCTTGCTTCAGATGGCATGGAATAAACAGTGAAGACCTGGAGGGCCTTTCTGCACCCAGGAAGAGAGTAAATGCGTGAGGCTATGGTGTATCATGTAACAGGAAATAATACTTGCTAGGACTTGCACAAAGATTAATATAGTTTGGATTAGTGTTGAAAGAGCAACATTAGTCCCTAGCTTGTTAAAGTGCTTATATGCAATTCCTGTAGCAGTGTCTGCATTTGAATGTCATCCAGGCAAGCAAGGACCCCCATCCTGACTGGATCCCCTGGGAACTGCTGTCATGTAAATGACATGAATTAGGCACCTCATTAGGTATCTCATTACTCACCCTCTCCCCAGTGCCTTAAAATCTTTCCTATTGTTCGGTTTCAAAGGGTACAGAATTCAAGTATCATCCGGCAGAAAACACCCCGCAGGTAAGGAGATGCAATACAAATGTTCTGGGACTTTATCGAACACTTCTCTGTCACAGTCTTGCTCCCAAACCACCTGGCAGTGAACAGGTTGTAACACATGAAGGCAGATGATGGAACATAAGGGACTCATTTCTTAGAATGAATGATTGCAAAACAGAGTTATTCAGTGAAGGAAGGTACAGGAGAACCTTCAGGGCTGTAAGAGAAAGTGTAAATCCAGAAAACAACATGCACTTGCATAAGGATTTGTCTCAGCAAACCAGATGGAATACGTCCATGGTGTTACAGAAAAACAAAGAAAATAACCCAGGTATACAATAGAAATAAGCAAACCTGTTCTTGCCACCGAACTACAGATAAATTGTAGGACTCCTTTTTTCATACTTATCTGTGAGACAGAAATGGCAGAGGGAGCACACTGGGTTAATCACTTCTTTATTAATAGTGAATACTCCTGTCCATGCCATAATTTCTGCATTAATGTAATTTCTTTTCTTTGCATTCATTGAACCAGGGTTCACGTAAAGGCAAAAAAACAAGGCATCATGCACCTAATCTTTATTTGAGCTTAAGGAAGAGGTGATGTACCTTGCAGGTAAAACTGATTGACTGTGGGAGCACAATAATTTCCTCTTCTGGAAAGATAGAAATTATTTTGGTTAAAGAATGAGTTGGTTTACCATAATTATTTATTAGGGGGGGGGGGGAAGGTGAGGGGGGGGAAATCCAGTGCCTTTGGAATTAGTTTCCAGACATAGAAGCCAGCTGGGTTGTTTGGAAGGGAAGTTCAACTTGTACCCACCCCAGACATACCATTTTGAGTTGTATGTAGTTTCTTTATGAGAACAGTTTGACTAGAACTGCTGAATTAACTGATGTTTCTGTTCAGTGGATGATTTGGAAAATAGAAATAAAATATATGTGATTCACAGATCATGGTTCTGTGATGGTTTATACTAAATCTGTGAAATGTCATGTTGACCAAAGCTACGATGATGTCCAGATATCTTGCTCTCTTGCTTGTATAGAACACCATAATAGAATGTCTGATTATGAGCTTTGTCAAGACTGGTAGTGCAGCTTCTTTATTGAGGATGATTTTGTAGCATTTAAAAAAATAATGCTTTTTTCCTGCCTAATCTGAAATTGTAAAAGTGATTAAGCTGAAGACTTTTTATTAGAGGAGAGCATAGGTTAAAGACATAGGTGTTTGTTTTCAATTTCCTTATTGGTATCACTCACTACCTGTAAGCTCCTATTCTACCTGCACAAGGTGGCTCCTCGCATCTTCATGCTTGTGCCCAATGAAGGTCTTGCAGAGCCTTCACAGGATTTCAGCCAAAACTGCTGTGGGTCATGGCTCAGGACCCTTCTCAACAGCCCATCCTGGTGTCACTCTCCAGCTCCGTCCCCACTCTGCATCATGGTTCCCATTCTGCTGCAACACCCACCCAGCCTTCCCCAACTCCCTGTCCTCCCTCACCTGTGGTCTGCTGAGAGCCCTCAGCAAATTTATCCTCCTAGGAAAACACCAACCAACATTTGTATCACTGTAAATATCTCATAATAAATTTCCTAAAGAGAGTTTCACTGAGAGTTACAAACGGAGTCTTTTTAACAGCTGCACAGTGCAGCCCAAGCTGATTTAGATCCATTTATTGCTTAATATTCTGCCTGAGCATCTTTTCTCCCAAACATAAACTTATCTCTTAAAAGCAGGTCAGTCTGTCATTATCAATACTTTCCCACACAGCTCATTAAATATGTGTAGATCACATATATGATCACATACGTATGTTACACTCTGTTAAGATTTGGTACCCAAATAGGCAGTCCAGACCACATACAACCAAATTCACATTTCAAGCTTCTTTGCTGCAGTGTTGCCAAATATTGCCATGTCACTAACTTTTGTGGAGAGGTTAATTTACTCTGTGGATAAGGAGTAATGACAGCAGAAGATTTAATTAATATGGGTTGAGAGTTGCAACGAGGTCTCTTCTTATTCCCACTCTATGGCTTGTTTGTACCAGGAAGCAAATGGTAGGTATATCAATGTTTCAAGTGAATAAAAGGGCATTTCTATTGAGAATGTTTCTATTGATAACTGAGAAAAGTTTGTCTAGAACTGCTGAATTAACTGATGTTTCTGTTCAGTGGAAGGCTAATGCACTTGGCAGCATTAAAGATATACTAGACAACCTTTTTAAATTTGGTGATTTACTTGTGACTTTGATCCTATAATTAATTTTTCATTCTTTATAAAAAATTGAAATAATGAATAAAAGGGGCAAAAAGAGAAGGAAAGGCTAAGTTCAATTATTTTAAATTTTTCTAGAGACATGCATAAATGAGTGAGAATCTTGACTGACTGAAAGTCAGTTTTAGTGTCTAAACAAAGCTAAACTAACTATAGCTAAATGCTAAACTAAAGATAAATGAAATATAGTTGTTTGAAATAACCGCTGAAATAACATGCATTTTACATTATTACTTTAGGGAACTTTAGGCAGGGACTAATTTTTACTTGACTTTAGTCATATGAAGGTTGAATTCTCTAGTCCTTCTTCATAGTCAAAGGAGACAAATTTATGCACCCAGAGGTGATTCAGCCCCTCCTAACAGGTAAAACTACAACAAAATTATCTGAACTTAATAAGCGAAATGAAAGATGATCAAGATACTAATTTTCTCATGCATATCCCTGACATTTTCTGACTGACACATAATAAAACTCAATGTTTGTTTTTTAACATGCTTGCCTAGGAGATGGGGGTTGTTGTGGGAATTAGACCCACATCAGGGGCTACATAATGTTTTAATGATCATTTCTATCCAGCACCATCTGACAAGATGCTCACCAGGATACTGAATTCTCTGGGTTGCCTACAGGAACAGATAATGAACCAAGGATTCAGAAGAGACTGCGAGCAATAGATTCAAAATATCAGTCAGAAAGGAGTGGTATGGTTTTCTACTGTATCTTTCATAAGTTTATTTGATAGTTGTCTTTTTCTTATCTATAATTTGAAGCACTCATCTCTCTGCACACCAAGTGTGCTAAGTGGAGCTGACTTGAAAGGGCATTGTAGAGAGGTGGGTGCTGGTCTCTTCTCGCAGGCAATTAGCGATAGAACAAGAGGGAATGGCTTCAAACTGCAGCAGGGTAGGTTGAGACAA
The DNA here is from genome assembly GCA_013400555.1 of Jacana jacana. Taxonomy (NCBI): domain Eukaryota; kingdom Metazoa; phylum Chordata; class Aves; order Charadriiformes; family Jacanidae; genus Jacana; species Jacana jacana. The sequence continues at coordinate 94,583 of VZTM01028768.1, forward strand.
CATTAGGAAAAAATTCTTCACAGAAAGAGTGGTCAGTCACTAGAATTGGCTGCTCAGGGAGGTGGTAGAGTCACCATCCTGACTGTGTTTAAGAGTAGATTGGATGTGGTGTTGAGGGATATGGTGTAGGGGAGAATTTTGTAAAGCGGGGCTGATGGTTGGACTTGATGATCCCAAGGGTGTCTTCCAACCTGAATGATTCTATGATTCTAGCTCTGTGCTCTCAAGAAGGAGAAGTCAGATAGACAGACTGTACAAATGACTTGCACCTACAGTAACATATGGAAGATTTCTAGAGCTCCAATAAGTATTTTGTGTTGTGCATTGAGAAATCTCAGTCCTGGCAGGTAATGAAAGCACTGTTTTGGCAAAGTGTCTGAAGAGTATTAGAAGGACTATGACTAGGAATCACATCAGTCTCCTGACAGTCTTCCATTTTGAATTTTGTAGTTTCACTCCATTTCTTTTATGAGCTCTCAGGGTCATCCTGCATTGCCCTCTTGTGTATTGATAGTGCCTCCAAGTTAGTTTTTTGTCCCTCAATTTACCCAATTCTTCAGTTAAATTACTAAAGAAGAAAAGAAAAGAAAGAAAAAAGAAGAAAGATCTCATCCCCTATCCAGTCCCTAAAGTTCTTCTCTTAGCATACCCTGTAGTGGTATATCTTTATACTGAGCTCCATGTTCTCCCTGCCGTTCTACTTCTATTCAGTATGTTCTAACTGATCTTCCTTTTATATTGTTTCAAATGCTCTATTGAAGCACAAGATGTCATCTAACACATTTCCATTGTCTATTAAACATTTCATTAGTCAAAGATATGAAGTTCATTTTCCACATTATTTTAAGTTCATGCTATACTTATTTTTTGTTCACTTCCATGTTTAGTTATCCTTACCTTTAAATTAATTTCATGCTTTGCATATTACTATGGTTGGATTAACAGGCTTTCTTTTGTCTGGATCACTGTTCTACCATGTTCGATATAGGTGTCATATTTACTAAATTCTAGCAATTCTGCATCACTCCTCATCAACCAGCTTCTTCCAGCATTTCCTTACTGACCTTTTTCAGAGTTTTCCATTCATATATTTTGCTCTGAATTATGCTTTAGATTGAAAATATTGCTTTCTACTACATGTCCACATTCTCTTACTCATCTGGTATTTGGTCTTATGTTCAGTGCCTGTATTCTCACTGAAAAGTGAAATGACAAATTCTGCTTTTAAGTCATACCTAGAATATCTTAAATTTAGATGCCACTTCAGACATACAATCTTTGTTTCTTCTTGCTCTCTTTTTTTATCTCTCTATATGATTGAAATTTTTCTTGCTACTTAATTTTTGTTTCAAGGCCTAATTTGGTTTGACAGCTTTCACTTTATTTGTACATTTCCTAATCTCTAAATTAGAGCCTTCTTAGAATGTCTGCATTCTTCCACTTAACTTCAGGCCTTTAAATATTCCCTGCTTCCCATATAGTGAATGGAGAGAGACAAACAGAAAGTGATTCAACTCTCTTCAACTCTCAGCTTCTGTATGAAGGCGTCTGGTTTTCTTCATTGACTGTAATAAAGAAACTGGATGACTGTGTTCCTAACCCAGTCATATCTATGAAGCATCTGCATTTACGGGAGCTTTGTCTTAGGTTTGGCCAACTTTCTGTCCCTTACATATATCACCTCTGCATTTTTTAAAAATCAGTTAGTATTCTGATATACTGAAGTACTTTTCTAAGATTGTATTTTTAGGAGAACCAGCTTCTTTTCACCTTTGACCCACAGAAAATTCAGATCTTCTCTCATTCAAGCACCTGAACTTTTTACTGCAGTTGACTTCTGACTGATTCCTCGATTTTTCCCAATGAAAGTCAAGATACTATTACTAGTCAGTCAATGCAACCAAATATTTTGTAGTCTTCTTTAATGCCTTTGGTACTTAGCAAAACCCAAGCCAAAGTGGAAATACTTCATAATGGGGGCAATAATTATTGCTAAACAATGTGTTGACAGATGAACCAAGATTCATCTGGATCCCGTAGCTGTTTTATTTGTTACAAAGCTAGAGTGAGACTCTTCTGATTAACTACAAATGTTTAAATCCATGATAATCACCTTTAGTCTCATATTATAGTTAAAGCAAAGAAATAGACTCTTCTTATAAAGCTCTATTCATATATTTAAAGTGTGTACTTTAGCATGAAAAGAATCACATTCTCGATAAGTATATGTTTCAAAGTGTGAGATCCAACATTAAGGGAAATTAATTTCACTTCTGAATATGACTTTCATAGGTTATTTCTGTAAAAGCATTCCTAATTATATGTCCAGAATGTGCCCAGAGATCTCAATCGGATATTCAACTGCACATAATTTTGATCCAGATCTTCCAGATTCTTCCTTTGAAGTTATTTGACTGTTATTTGCTTGTTTTTATTCTATCACATCATAATTCTTAAGGCTAATTGATCTTCCTTTTCGTCCTTCCCACCTCTCTCCACAACGTGTACACATCACTATGTTCCACTCACACCTTCCTCTGCCATGTGATTGCTAACTCTGTCCTTGGATTCATGTTCTGAGATACTATATCTAATATATTTGGAGCCTTCAGCACTTAAATATTTGGTGTCCCCATTTACAGTCAGAAATTAAAGATGAGTTGAGTTTAAAAAATTCAGAGTTAAAATACAGGACTAGTTTGCAAAAGAAAAAATAGAATAGGGTTGGTGAGAAAGTATAAAATAAAGAACAAAAATGAAGAAAAGCATTATGTTTGCTTGTAAGCAATTGTTTTGAATATGTGAATCTCCACTGTACATACATTTTCGAATTACACTTGAAGACATGAAAAACTGATGATACAGGAGGATTCAGGAAACCTCTGTGGTCCATAATGCTGTTGGACAAATAGTGTAGAAGCGTGGGAAAAGACAGAAAGAAGCCAAATCCTTGCTGTTGTTGATAACAGGGAAGGGAAGGGGAAAGGCAGATCTCTGGAGAGGGTTTACTGTATTCCACTTCTTTCACTTTTCTGTCTTTTCCCACACAGCCTTTGTTATTACAAAGAAATGAAACAGCCCAGACCAATCAATGTTGTAAAAGCAATAAAATCAGATTTACAGATAGGAAATGGAAGCTTTTACCTGTGTTTGTCACATCGTTTGGCTTTAGGATTGGTATTTCTTCTGCAAAGGTGTCTGATAAACAAAAAGATATCCAAATCCAGCAGTTAAATATTCTGAAGTGAGACATCATAAACTCCAATTTAGGTCCTGGGTCTGTCTCCTATGTCCTGACAGGGCTAGGGAGAAGATGGGGAGGGTGGCATCTCTGCCAGGCTCAATGAGACCACGTGTGGGGTGGCAGCTCCTCAGCAAACTCTTCTTTTGGGGTGGGGACCAAGTTGCATGTTCTCCAGCACAGCAATTGGAAAAGGAGGGAAGGAACCTTTTTCCCATTCCTCATTCAGTCTCCTGCCCTGGCAGCTACTGTGGCTTGAGGAGGAAATAATATCTGTGACAGTCAATAGAGGCTACACCTACACTGCTAAGCTGATAGGGATGGGACTGCAGCAGTGGCAGATGATAGACCATGCCATTCCGTTTCCAGCCCATTCCCAATGCCACTTAGAACCCTGCCCCCAATGCCTCTGTGCACATCCAGGCACCGCAGTTGACAGCATCAACAAAAGGTGCCTGTTTCAGAGCACACAGGGCATAAGAGCCTGGCCACAAGAGGACACGAAACACACAATGCTTTCCAGGACCAGACGTGATGTTCTTATTTACCTGGATAGGTGTCACCAGGAGGCCCTCATCACCCTCTCCGTGTGGGGGCACAGAGTTTACCTACATGACACAGTGTAGATTTCTGTAGTAAGGGCTGTGCTGCCTCATCTGCACTGGTACCAGTGTAATTATTTAAAGATATAGACATGCCTCCAACTTGAGGCAACACAGTCAACTTTGTCACTGAATGAATTCTCTCAAGAAAATTCTCGGGACAACTATTGGCCCTAGCTTGTACTTGGGCAGGATCAGCCCACAGATCTTCATTAAAGTATGTGTGATTTTCTGAATATTTCTCCATCCTAGTTGTGTTTCCTCATTCCCATGGACCCATATCTTCTGGGCATTTGTCAGTCCCCATCATAATAGTTCTCCCAGGTGTGGAAGTGGGTACGTGACTCTTGCAGCACGTACCATCCAGTAGTCTTTGCTCAAGAACAGAGCCTCAAGCAGATAATAATAATTGAATCACTCTGCTAAATAAATTGTAAGCACCTGAGTCATGCATCATTTTAATACTCTTAAGAAAGAATTAGCTACAATAAAACTGATATAGATTACTGAGTCAGAATAATTTCTCAGCAGTATAACTTATGTTAAATGCTCCTTTCCTGAAATGCCTGCTGGGAGGAACTGAGACATATTAGCACATTCTGCTTAATTCCAGAAGTGGAATACAGTAGCAATGATTGCACTGGAGACGGTTTTCAGAAAACTCTCAAGAGAAGTGAACCAAATTGCCAGGGGTACGAGATATAATAGGATGATCAAAATTCTGTTGCACTTTCCACATTATTCCTTGTTTAACAGCACACATAATGCTTTTTCCTCTTCTTTTCATTATCCTTCTTGTACCAATAACAAACACTGTTGTCTTTAATTGACAAGTTTAAGTTAATAAATTGCTGGTGAGCAGGGCATATTCTTGTCCATGCTTGCCATTCTCTGTGCTAATGATTCATGGTTAACAGGACAGCCAGCTGGTTTTGGCACTATCATTTTTACTAAAAGCAAAAATACTGAATTATTTGTGCAGCTGCACCAAAATGTAGAATGTTTCTTGTGGAAGGATTTATCTCACCATTATATAAGTCTTTTTCTGGTCAATGAAGAAAGAGAGGAAACTCTCTAAGAGTTGGTTCAGCCCATGCTAAAGGAGTTATTTCAGGCAGTTTGAGTAAATTGTGTTTCCCAAATGCCTCTTACACAACCTTAAGAGTAATGGGAGCTACCCTACTAACAAGAGGGATCCCTGATTTTACACAGACCAAAGAAGTTTAAGTAAGTCCCATCCTTAATATGCTGGGGTTTTAGTATTAAGGAAGGGCAAAGCTGCAATTATTTTTTCTAGTCAGCTAAAGCAGTTTGTCTGCACGTACTTGTCTTCATATCTTTCATCATTCAGGCTCTACTAATGTGGTGGAGGAATCTCCTCGCCCTAATCCCTTTACCTGTAAATTATCTCCCCTCCAAAGTCAACTGTGCATCCAGCAATCTTATTAACATTTATTAAGAAAGACTTAGGGCAGACAGGACAAGTCAAGGTATATAACCAGCTACTTACTTACAGTACTTAATTACTACAGCAGCTGTAGTTGTGCAGCTCTCCTTGCTCCCCCTCTGCCTTTGGGCATATATATTCTGTTTAAGATTTCCTCATTAGGTGTGACAGATGAAATCATAAGTACTGCTTCAAGTGCTGGTCTCCCTCTGCTCTGACGGATGTGATTATTTCAGTCTGGAAGTTACAAGGTAGTTTTTGTCAGTACCTCCAGGTTTTTCTTGGCAGTGTTACTCTCAATCTCTTCATCCCCCAGCCTGCCGGGTGGGGGCTACCAGGGCTTGCCCCCACCTGAGTGCAAAAAGACAGAAGGAGAGAGTGAAGGGTGAGAGAGAAGCATCTGAGCTTTGTATTTTATTCATTTCAATTAATTAGAATTTTTTGTCTATATGCCTGTGTTTACATTCACTGCGCTGCTCTGCATAACGAGGTAGGTTTGTAGCTAAACAGTATGGATGGATGCGCACACCATCTGTGGCACTACTTAGTTTAACAGCTAGGTCTCTCCATTTCTGTGCATTTACCAAAAGAAATAATAATAATTAAAAAAATTAGATTTTCCTGTTAAATGCAAAATGTGTTTTACAAGCAATATGGACTTCATGCCCTAATTCTAATGTGTTAAACTTGCCAAGTTCAGGAGAAAACTAACTTCAAACATTTTCAGTGCTCTTGGCAGTCAACACCCTCTGTGGCTTAAAAAATCGTTGCGAATAGGCTCTTTCCCTGTATTTGTCAGCTTTGGGCAGGAAACTGTTTTCTAAATATATGAAGTAATAGGTGGTGTAGAAGCTTGAAAAAGCTAAAATATAATCTGGGAATTTTTGAGCATATCTGACTAGTATATTTTCTAAAGGAAAGAGAGACTTTCTTGGTCAAGGAAAGAAAAACAAGGAGTTGCCAAGCATATTATGGTTGAGAAATAATAACAAATTCTCTATTAACAGTTTAACAGTCTTGTATGATTACTTTTAACACATGCTGAGTGTCTAATTCATGTTACATGGAATTTCTCAAGTTGCTAGCAATTTATTTCATTACCTGCCCAACTATGATTTTTATTAAAGTTGAATCACTTTTGAGCCGTTATTGCAACAATAAAATGTAAGGGATTTTTTTCCCTCCTCCCCCTGTGAAATTCCTATTAACACCAAGGGGGATTAAGACCAGATCCTCACTCACTTTAAATAAAATGATTAATTTTTCATATCAATTTAACTTTTCTTAATTTTATCCCACAATAACATGGGGATTGTGTTCTCAGATAAACCTCAAAGGAGAAAAAAACTTCCTTTCTTTGCAGAACTCAGAAATATACAAGACACAATACCTGTTTTCAGAAGAAATAAACCATGAAAATAATTGCTAGGTGTTTTATTAGAAGTTGCTTTCAGATGCACTATGATGAGCTGTTCTTGAACAATTGCTCATTGAATGAATATAAAGGAAGACATCTGCTTCTTGCAGCATTTTGGCATGTAAAAAGAATTAGGTTTTCCAGATGAAAAATAAAAAGAAATCAAGCTTTTAAACAATCCTGCTGTCCTTTCACTGCATGTCTTCAACTAACAATAATAACTGGACAACAAAAATTATTCACTTCATTCTTCTTCCCATTAATGTGAACAGATGATGTCTATCAAATGATGATATATCTCTCTGTTGCATTTTTAATCGCTTCATAAGTATTGTTTGTGTTCTCTGGTATAATGAGGAAAGAATTTATGGCATAGATGTTAGAGGAATGAACTAATGGTCCATTTTACACAGTATCCCAGCTGTTAACAAAATTAAATTTGGATGCTGCAAAGTCAAATTCCCCACAGTGGAATTTGAGAATACCCATATCTAAAAGGATATTCCTGTGTCATCTGAGGCTATTCTAATCCTGCATCTTGTGCTGCAAGTTCAAAGATCAGTCATCACTTCAAAAACACTAAAAAGTGCAAAATACATTTTAAAAAACATCACCACTTATTCCCTCTGGCCTTTTGATATTTTTAATGCTAATTAAACTGAATCTGATTGCTATCTTTTTATGTTGTAGATATCCATCTGTGCAATAGCATAAACAAAAGAAGCTCTATTATTATTAGATAAATAAATTTTTGCACTAGCAAATTTTTACTTTGGGTGTGGAGGACAAGCAGGTGGCTTCAGAATAAAATATGATATGAGATTATTTATTCAGAGTTTAATTACAAGTGTATCAAGTGTATCAAGTAACCATCTCTACAGGAAAATAGAGTTGGTATGTGTGGGGCTGAAAAGCTACTACTAAGAAGCAGGTGAGGCTAACCCAAATTTCACGGAGTCACAAAATCACAGAATGATATGGGGCTGGAAGGGACCTCCAGAGATCATCTAGTCCAACCACCCTGCAAAAGCAGGTCCACCTAGAGCAGATTGCACAGGAATGTGTCCAGGCAGGTTTTGAATGTCTTCAGAAATGGAGATTCCACCACCTCTCTGGGCAGCCTGTTCCAGTGCTCTGCCATCCTCAAAGTGGGAAAAAAATCCCTAGGAAAAAAAAAAAAATCCCTAGTTATCTCTGGAAGAAAGACAAAGACAAATTTTGACCTGTGGACAGTGGATCGATTAGTGACTGGGAGAGGGATCATGATGTGCCATAACTGTGTGCGTGCGAATGCTGTGGGTTTTGGTATCCAGCAGAGCCATGTGATTTTGTTAGCATCTCATCTTTTAAAAGCATTTTGTTAAGTCTCCCTCACTGTGGTGCATTGGATGAAGTGTCTTCCACTGCAAGAAGTTCATGTATGTTCTTGAGATTATAATGGTTTTATGATGAGGTGTTTTGAGCAAAAACAGAGTAGATGCATCGACAAGCATTTTGTGTCTTTTAAATGCAAGATCTAGGGAAAAATCAGTTATTATCAACCACACAGCAGCCTATTATTTCATTCCTCACACTTGAGCTAACAATCCATAGCACTTTTTTTCTGTTCGCATTCACCTGAACCACTTCTCATAGTTCTGGGAACATTTTACTGCCTCTTTAGCATGTGAAGCATTATCCTAAGGGATTTTGGAGAGAAGAGACTGTCATCAAGTCTTACAAAACTATAGTGAAGCAACATCCTGATGAGCCTGCTGGAGGTCACTGGATAATCATTTCCAACCAAGTCGTGTGAGTCCAATTTCTTGAGAACATTGTGAGCCTGAAAGCATAATTTAATTTAACATCTGAAACCTAACCATTGTACTTGCTCATGACTGCACATGCAAGCTTGGCTCTTGTGCCATCCACAGCAGTGCCAGCTGGAGAAACTGCTGCTCACCAGTCCCTCCTGCTCTACAGCACAGCCGGTGCCTCCCTGACATCCTTCACTCAGATCACTTTAAAGATAAAAAGGTTTAATACTCCGATTTATTTGGGGTGAGCTAATGTGAATTCATTTAAATATCTCAGCTAGATGTTCGGAGAGGACAGTAAGCTGTGGTAAGCTGGAGGAAGGGACTGACAGAAAGTGACACATTAATAATCTCATTAATTTTAGTGTCTTTGCTTTGGGCTGAGTCTACATTCTTGGGATCACAGGTGGTTTGTTGCTAACTACAAGAATTGTATGCTCAAAGCAATTTTTACATAAATTAAACAGATTGTGAATTTATTATTTGAAGTATTTATTAAAATTTATCTGTTTAGTCAAGAAACATTCTCTGCATTTTGTTCCAAAGCAGTTTAATGAGTTAACTCTGGTGCTTGATTATTTGAACTGGTATTCAAAATATGCATTTTCTTTAGTATTCAGGTTTAAAAGAGATGTGAAAAACTGATTGTTTCCTTTTAGCTTAGCATTGCCACAAATGCCCATTGACAGCACTTTCTTGTAGTAAGCATCTTTAAAGTGTTCTGAAAAATTATCAGCCTTTTTTTTTTTTTAATAAAAGTTTAAATAAATCAATAGTTTCCTTCATTTAGACATACATCAGATGTTCAATTTGTTTGGCTACCACGCTTATGTTTGCTAGTTGTCCTATGGTCTGTGGCTTCATGTCTAAGAAGAGCATGTCTAAAACCATATATATGCACTCTCTAAAAGAAATTCTTCAAAGTAAAGAAATTATTGATTGCACAAATTATGTTGAACTCCAGCTGAAAATAATAAGTAATGAAAGTAAAATTCATGTTTGGTACTCATGGTCTACTGGCAGTTATTTAAGGTTCATTGTAGACCACTATACAAAGCAGTGATCAGATCAAAAAAAGGGTCAAAGAATTCCAAGTTTATTAATACAAGTCTCCTTCAAAAAATGGACCTCTGCCACGTTAAGACTGACTGCACCAGTCAAGCTCATTACTCGATATTTACAATGGTCCTTCTAGTTGCTGTACCTGAATAAATAAATAAATATTTTACATCTATCACAAGTCATCTGTATCTAGAAGACATTCTGCTTAAGAAACACACATAAAAGACAGTGGATATTGTGTGAGATTCCAATATCAAAATATACAACATGAAGGGAAGACCAAGATTGCCAGTAGATAATTGCCTAAATTTTCTAATTATAATCATTACATGTAACAGCAGGATGACAGTTTGCTTATGAAACGAGACATCATCTGTAAGGTGCCAAAATTTTAAAACTTTGTCTTCCAGTTTAATTCCTGCAAATCTCAAAGTTCTTGTGCACTGAATTCTAGCCCACCTCATGTTCACTGACGGATGATTTAACACCAATGGACTGCAATCGCTTTGCGACCATGCCTTTCTAAGAAGCTAATAAGTCAGACATTGCTGAGAGGAAATGACATGCAACTTATGAAACTTGTTTATACACTAAGCACAATTGTGGAAGTGATTTCAGCTTTGTTATTGTTGATAATACCCAAGGAGAAGATAAAAACATCTAAAAAAATCTGAATTCCTGTTTAATTAAAATCAGCCGTTGAGGCTATCTCCACATGTCATCTCTCAGTTTGGTGATGGAATCTGGTCAAATATCTGAGATGAGGTAGGAAAATGACTAATAATTATTAACAACAGCTCCCACTGATGAATGGAGGTATATGGGTATACAAGCAAATTGTGCAATTTGAGCCAATACCGATTTCAGGTTCAGCTTCAACACTCTCAAAATACTGTTTTGCAGAGATAGATTGAAAGTGTTTAATTTTCCGTAAATATCATCTGGTTTCCCTACATCTTTTAATAACAGACTTACTTTTCCTTCCGTGTGGCAAATTTTTTCCCTTGCCTACCTCCCCCAACCACTTGTTTGCTATTATCTAGCTGTTACTTAGCAAACACTGGCTCATATAATCGTGTAAATGGCTTGTGTCTTTTTCCATTCAGTTGTTTTTTCTCAAGTCCCAGAGCCTTCTTATATGAATTTGTCTCCCAAACCCATTCAAGTGGGGAAAAAACAGCACCACCTTCTTTGTCTGGGTATGTCCAAGACTTTCATACTGCATTCTGCTTCTTTGGCACGGTGTGAGTGAAGAAAAGGTGAGAAAGAAGACACGGACAGATCTTTCTATAAATTTAGGACATGAAATCATAGCGTGTTCAGTTTATGTTTAGCTAGTTCAAATTTCCTTTGACCTAATTTGTAGTTGTTTATACAGTTAATAAGAATTGTTTATATGACTGTGTTAAGTATCCTTCCACTTCATCTTTCCATAAGTCAAAACTGCCAAACAGAACTGGCATGACATTTCTGGATGGAATTTCAACCATATAAAAATAAGAAATGGCAAAATTCCCAGCTAGAATTTTGACAAATCTGCTAAAAAGCCTAGCATTTAGTCTAGACCCCACAAGATAATATGAATTTCACTGTCAGAAGACAAACAGTTCTGTAGTTGAGGAGTATTACCCTGGATGTTGGCAGGTTTTCAGTGAAGTACTCTGTTCTACTGCAGGGGTCTTCCTGGGAAAGCACCCACTCTTGTCCCTGCGTGTGGTGATTAAGGCACTCAACAGCGATATGGGAGCTATGAGTCTGAATTCTGATGAGCTGAGGGAAGAAATGAGCAGTATTCCTGAATCTGTCCTGGCTGCTTTGCTGCTGTATAAGCTGGCAAGAGTCATCGCTGTGGTCTGTGCTGTCTCCAGCCCAGCTGGAGGGCATCAGCACTTTGGAGCACAGAAGGGAGCAGCCTCCCAGGGCAGATGGGAAGATCAGCATCATATTGGGGTTATCTATGGGGCCAAGGCGTGAAATAGGCACCCTACCTGTCAAGTGTTTCTGAGCAGCCCTGAAGCAGAACTCATAAACCAATAGACCTATAGGTAAGGCAAAAGTGCCATGTGAGGTCATTCCTTCAGTTCGGTTCACCCCATTTAAAACAGAGCTGCAACTTTGCCAATAAATCTTCACCATGTCCACTGACAAGATCATCTTCAAACACTTTAAAGTTCTAATTAAAGCCACAACACAGTTCCCGTCTGCATCCTGTAATGCCTAAACCCAGGGCTGAGCACCCATATTAGTTTGAAGCTTAAAAGCTGCTGATGGCTTTGGGGTTAGCACAAGAAGACAAGTCTTCTCTTGGATAAACACACAAGGAAAAAACACGCTTGCTCACACATCTCAGAGCCATGCAGGCTGCCTCAGCTCTGAATTTTCCGCACTTGTGCTGCCAAATGCACTCATAAGGCAAGACCCAGCTCTCCCATTCCAGCACTCCTCAGCCACTCCATAAATGTCAGCTCCAGCACGAAGGCAACAGATTCTGGAAGGGAAAGCCGACAGCTATGAAGGAGCTGTGACATGCCTATCGGCAGCCATGCAGAAGTCATTGAGAAGTAATTCAGAGAAATAATTCAGTCAGTGAGCTTCCTAGGGCTTGCTAAGATGTTTACTGACTGGTTGTGCTGCATCTCGCCACCCGGACTGCTTCTCTGTGTCTGCTGGACACAGCAAGCAGGGTGTTTACAAAACATTTAGCTGAAAGCAAAGAGGATAAGTGCCATATGCTAACTGCTGCTGCTAGCTGCAGAGATACAAACACAGTTTAAAATGGCCCTGCTTTGTGTCTGAATTTCTTTGTGGAAACACTGACAAATACTCTATGAAATTTGGATGGGTGCTCTGCAAATACATTTTGGGGTGTTGTTCTATGACCAACAGAAGCAGAGATAATATTTTACCTTGCTGCTGCCAAAGGGAGAGTTCTTAGCGTCCCAACCTCAGACCTGGCTGCCTCCCTGCATTCCCATTCCAATCTGTGGTATCCCAGCCCTCCTTCATGCTGCCTCCGCTGCTCTTCTCACCTTTATGGAGCCAGAGCAGTTACTAACCCAAGTGAAAAACCGTCATTGGTCAGGTGGGGGTTATTTTTCTGGGCTGTTTCCTGTAGCTTCACCCATCTGAATCAGTTCATTGAGGGCACACTTGATGTCAGAAGGGCATGAGGAAACAGCAGAAGTGCTAGCCAGGATGGCAGGAACAGGAGCACCCCGTTACAGACAGGAATGAGCTATTGGCAAAGCTGTCCTCATCCTACTGCAGCCTTAGACGTAAACATCTCTGCCACTTAACCTAGTGGTTCAGGGACCTGGGCTCTGACCTGGGTCATGCGTGCACTCCAGCCAGCAGTTCAACTTCAGTTTCCTTTGGAAGGAGGCCATGCCTTTTCCCCAGGCCACCTCACAGACTGCAGAGCTCAGCTGTTGTGGTGCTGGGGTTGTTTTTTTGAAGTTTCTAATATGTTTGCTCTCACTGGAAAAGTGGTTTCTTTTCCTTCTTTTTCTCATGTTCAAAAAGAAGTAGGTTATTTTTAGCTCATATTTCTCCTTTTGAACTTGTGTTTAGGTACAAAGTCAACAACAGGATGATTCTTCTTCAAAAGATGGATGTCTCAGAAATGACAGGCATGAAAGAGGGAACTGAATGACAGGGGGTCTGCAACCCCTGCATGAAGTGCAATGCATCATGTTTAGAAAAGGACAGAGGAACCAAAAGTAGGACTTCTTGGAAATTGGGGAACTTGTAATCTACAGCTCAAATCCTCATCATCTTCCATTTCATAGAATAATAGAATCATTGAATCATAGAAACACAAGATGGAAAGGACCTACAAGATCACCTAGATCATCACCTACAACATTCTCCTATCATCCACTAAGCTACTAAATCATGTTTTGTAGCACCTTGTCCAGACCCTTCTTGAACACCGCCAGGGATGGTGACTCTACCACCTCCCTGGGCAGGTCATTCCAGTGCTTGACCACTCTTTGGGAGAAAAAGTTTTTCCTGACATCTAATCTAAATCTCTCCTGGTGCAACTTGTGGCCAGTCCCTCGAGTCCTATCATTAGATATCTGGGAGAAGAGGCCGACCCCTTCCTCTTTACAACCTCCTTTCAGGAAGTTGTAGAGTGCGATGAGGTCTCCCCTGAGCCTCCTCTTTTCCAGACTGAACAATCCCAGCTTCCTCAGATGTTCCTCATAAGAGCTGTGCTCCAGACCCCTCACCAGTTTTGTTGCCCTTCTCCAGGCACGTTCTAGAGCCTCGATGTCTTACTTGTATTGAGGGGCCCAAAACTGAACACAATATTCGAGGTGTGGCCCCAGCAGAGCTGAGTACAAGGGGATGATCATCCCCCTGCTCCTGCTGGCTGACTTTGGAGACATGTACTTAAAAGTTATTCCAAAGAATCCTGCATCCCTAAAGTTCCTGAAGTTCTCTAGGGCAATTTCTGCCATTTCTTCATTAGTTGTGAAAATGCACTTGGCTGACAGGCTGTGCAAACCAGGATATACAACCTGGGGTGCTCTACTTAGATCTTTACATTGTGGTGTGGGGCTTGCCTAGGGCAAGTATGGGAGAATGAGAGAACAAAGCCATAAATTTGTGATGACATGGGCCAGGCAGTAGCGCAGGTGATGGTTCTGTAACCATGCTGGGATATCAGGTTCAACAGAAAAGATGAATTTGTATAATCAGTTTTGTCTCTAAAATTATCAGGGACAAGATGGGCTAAAGGAAGAGGTTCATCCTTGACATACTGAGGTCCTGCATGAGTACCACACTGAGAAAACTGAGGGGTAGTTTCTGGATGTCTCATCACGTGCTACAAGGAATGACTGATTGTTGTTCCTCACAAAGAGCCAGGTCTCTTTAGCACCTCTGAAAAATTAGGTGATTTTTATCCAGGTGCTTGCTTATAGATTTAGGTACTTGTAAGTTTAAAATACTGGTCCAGTTTAGGAATGAAGAAAAAAAAAAACACTGTCCAATAGTCTGATTGCGAAATCAGGGGCTTTCGGGCAAGGTAAACTGTCATGTGTTAGCTTGCTTCTAAACCCAAATTTGTTTTCTGTGTTTCTGTGGGAAATCAGAGGATGTTATAAACTGAGTCATGCAGTTATTGACTTTAGCAAGCACACAAATGATATAAATAGAGAAACGCTGGTGAGCCTTGGACAAGAGAAGAGATTGAGAGGGCTTAGAGCAGAGACTAATTGGTCAGGGAGGCAAAGATGAAGACAAAGATCCTTCCTCTCCTTGGGTTACTATATGTTGCATGTACTTGTGCTTTCCCAGTGGCTCCAGAAAAGGAAAAAGATATGGAATTTGCTAAGGTAAGGACTACAGGCAGAATTTAAAAAAAAAAAAATACTGAGAAAGTGAATGTCGTGATGTATTAATGATGAAGAATATTTTATTAACAACTCTCTGCATTTGAAAATAAGTGTTTATGTGCTAAACTTTTGTTTTTTCTTCCCCATCAGAAGTATCTGGAAAATTTTTATGATTTTAAAGAAGAGAAAGACTCCTTCTTTAAATCAAAGAACTTCAATCATATTGCTGACAAAATCCGAGAAATGCAGTCGTTCTTTGGGCTAGAGGTGACCGGAGAGCTGAATCATAAGACACTGGACATAATGAAGCAGCCTAGATGTGGAATACCAGATGTCCATTCATACAGCACCTTCCCACAGAGCCCTAGGTGGAGGAAAGAAGATGTGACATATCGGTAACATATATTAAAGCATGTTTCTCTGTACCGCACTGGGAAGCTTTGTGTATGCTAAGACGTAAGGCCAACAGGTTCTTTATTATTTATTCCTGTGTTTCTCCATATAAAAGCCCCACTCAGGTTGAAAGGGCCACAAATGTGGGGAGTATTCATACCTTTTGCTTTAGGCTTCTGAAGAGTGATGAAAATACCAAAATGAGAGTTCTCATTAGTTAGTAGTTAGCTAACAGCCTACTAAAAATATTCTCAGTGGACAGAAGGGATACAAGTGAGAGTATATAGGTTACAATTTCTGAAAGACATGAAAGAAAACAGTGAAAACTTCCTCTCTTATGTAAGCAAGTAATTTGAAAATAAACAATTAGAGACCCATAAGTAATAATAATCAATGATTAAAGTATTTGACTTTGATATTATATGTCCCAGCCACATGTGATCTGTTTGCTTTTAATTCCTTTCTCTGTATTTCACAGGATTTTGAACTACACTCCAGACATGCTACAAGCTGATGTGGATGAAGCAATTGCAAAAGCCTTACAGCTCTGGAGCAGTGTCACCCCTTTGAGATTTACCAGGATCTACAGCGGTCAAGCAGATATCATGATCTCTTTTGCAGCCAGATGTAAGGGGAAGAATGGGAATTATAAGTATTTGTCAGTTCTTCTTACAGAGAAGATGAAAAGTATCACTTTTTTCCCCCCTTTTTTTTAGTTCACGGTGACTTCTACTCCTTTGATGGTCCAGGAGGAACTCTGGCTCATGCCTACCCGCCTGGCAGTGGGATAGGAGGAGATGCTCACTTTGACGAAGATGAAAACTGGACCAAATTTACTACTTACAGTGGTAGGTAATCTTAAGTATTATTTTCCTGTTTCGTATTAGACAGTGTTGACTTGAAGATACTGAGAAGTCACAGATGCCAAGGCAGTAGTTCCAGTATTTACTGAAGTGTAAAATGTCAGTATAGTTTAGTAAAATGATTCTGCATATTTTGACCTGGGCTGCAGTCATGGCAGTCCCCTGAAGTTAAGGTGCAGACTGCAATTACAGCTGCAGTGAAGGAAATAACACCAGCATGAAACAGCAATATTGGGTAATTATGACACCTTAGAAGCTGTAATATTGAGCTCTCGTTTTTCTTTTTTTTTCTCTTTATCTTTTTCTTAAATGATGCAAATCTTTAATTATAATAAATTAAATTACTTTAAATTTTTATTAATTATTTTTTAAATATCATGAGTCTGTTGGTAAATATAATTAAATATAAATGTGTAGTGTTATGGTTTCCAACAATGTCCAGAGATGATGTTGCATGTTACTGGTCTTTGTGAAGCAGTTACTAGGTGAATTCTGTGTCATTTATAGTTCTCAAAATCTGATCAGATGACTAAAATGTTCTGAATTAGTTGCAGTTGTTATTAACATTAAAGAAATTTGATTATTTGTTGGCAGGAAAATTTCTGCAATATGAACAAAAGTTGTCCCAGATTGTTTTCCTTGTGAGAAATAAATGTTTATAATTCAAAATTCATTTCTCCTCAAGGATGCCAGAGAACCACTTACTTGAGACATAGTTAGATTTTCCTGTTTATTAATATCATAAATAATAAATCATCCATAAGAGGATGGCACCTGTACCCCACTGTCATGCAAGAAAATTTATCTAGTGTCTGTTCTTTGTGCTGGACTTCTTTTAGGATACAACTTATTTCTTGTTGCTGCTCATGAGCTGGGCCACTCACTGGGTCTTGGTCATTCCAACGTCTTTGGTGCTTTGATGTATCCTATATATATGCCCAAGGATACGAGGGACTACAGGCTTCCTCAGGATGATATTGATGGCATTCAGGCCCTCTATGGTAAGCAAGAAGCATCACTTTTTGGTGGATGATGGACAGACATTTATAATTAACTTTACCTTACAGCTAAAATCTACTAAAGTTTCTGCCTCAAAAAGGATACTGAGGTTTAATTTCCTGGTATTATTTCAGAGTAAATTGCTTCGTTTCTCTTTGGCTAAAAGTCTACATCTGCAAAATAATGTCTGTGGGCTGTATCCATGTCAGTAAGTCAAAAAGTCCAATAGCCAGAAATGTTACCAGAGGATTCTTTAGTATTGAACTTTCTTACCTTCCACAAAAGAGTGGTCACACGTACAACTGCCTTTTGGAGAGGGTGTTTGCTTTACATTAACTTCTGAGCACGTATAGTGTGAGAGACCAATGGCTTGTCAAGGTGAAAAAATGCCAGAGACCATTTTAACAGTTGGCAGCACAGACAGCCAAATTAAATTGCCCAGGAACTTTCCCTGGCAATAATTTTCTCATTAAGCTTTAACCTTAAGAAACCTGTGCATTTGGCTTAATAAAGTATGTCCTGAAGCTCTGCAACATGCAACACTACTTCACTTTCCAATTCCACACTTATCTGTTTCCCAAAGGACCACCTAGGGAATCTCCTGCACTTCCAACAAAAGCTTTCCCCCCACAAGAACCAACTGAAATGTCACCCCGGGAAGAACCAACAGAAATTACACCCTCTAAACCCCCACCAAGACCAGAAGACTGTGACCCTCATTTGACTTTTGATGCTATCACTACTCTCCGTGGGGAAATACTGTTCTTCAAAGGCAGGTAAGCACTTTCATTTCTAACAGCACCTTTTTGTGAGACTCAAAAAAGCAAAGCATGAAGTTCAGATAAAGAAATTTATCCTCCCTTGGTTACAAAGGAAGATATTTCTTTCTGCAAGTATTTAGGCAAATATGCAAAATTTTACTAACCCACTAGGGCTAGGTGACTAATGTGGTTTACTGACAGGTGAGTAAAATGTTTTAAGCCACTATCCATCATCACCCATGTCTATTAAAATTGTGCAAGGCTGAATAATTCTGGTGTCATTTCTCAGCCTGCAGCTGCTTCTCATGCAGCACCATCCTCGTCACACCAGCCCACGTGTGGCTCAGGGAGCTGTAGAAAATTTCATTGGTGGCATTCTTTTCCTAGGCACTTCCACCTAGGAGTCCACACTGGACTACTGTCCAGTACTGTCTGTAGGAAGCTCTTTACAGATGTCCACTTTTTGGGCATGATCTGACACTGGTCTCTGTAGGAGGTTGTTGGTTGGGCACATCCACCCTGGCAAGGGAGAACAGCAAGTCAGGCCCAGGGATTCACCCAGTTCTTGGGTTGGTAACTGTATTTTGATTGAACAAGCTACCTCTGATGAAGTGAGTTTGATTCCTTTTATAAAACACAGCATGAAGACTTGTAGCTTAAAAACTAAAGGCAAGAGGTTCTCCTCCCTCTCTACTCTACCCTGGTGAGACCCCATCTGGAATACTGAGTCCAGTTCTGGGCCCCTCAGTTCAAGAAGGACAGGGAACTGCTTGAGAGAGTCCAGGGCAGGGCTACCAAGATGATTAAGGGAGTGGAGCATCTCCCATATGAGGAAAAGCTGAGAGTGTTGGGTCTCTTTAGCTTGGAGAAGAGGAGACTGAGGGGTGACCTTATTAACGTTTATAAATATGTAAAGGGTGAGTGTCAGGAGGATGGAGCCAGGCTCTTCTCAGTAACATCCAATGATAGGACAAGGCATAATGGATGCAAGCTGGAACATAGGAGATTCCAGTTAAATATGAGGAAAAATTTCTTCACAGTGAGGGTGACTGAACACTGGAACAGGCTGCCCAGGGAGGTTGTGGAGTCTCCTTCTCTGGAGACATTCAAAACTCGCCTGGACACGTTCCTGTGTGATCTGATCTAGGTGTTCCTGCTCTGGCAGGGGGATTGGACTAGATGATCTTTCAAGGTCCCTTCCAATCCCTGATATTCTGTGATTTAAAATGCATTTCTGTGCTACTGATCTCCTAGTGAAATACAACCAACAAAACACTGCTGTTTTCATTTCTATCAGCTACATCTGGCGCAAAAGTCCATATTTCTCAAGCATTGAGCATGACACCATCTCCTCATTCTGGCCATCACTGTCAGCTGGCTTTGATGCTGCTTATGAGGTTGAGAAGAAGGATCGAGTGTTATTTTTTAAAGGTATTTCTCTTACAATTCCCTCAGTCCTTTTTATGAATGAATAAAGTTATAGTAGTACTTCTAGCTTGTATATACTTCTGTACGTTAAGCAATAATAATGGAAGTAATACAATATTATTAATAGGTATTCTTAATATTTAAATCCATTTGCAAAATGCTGTTATTGTCATTAACTAATACCACTTGCCAACAGCCCTGCGCAATATGATATTACTCTTTTTTTTTCGGTGACAGAGATTATAGCTGAGACAAAATTGATTGCCTACATGAAGTTATTTAAATATACTTTTAAAGGTGCCAAACACACCTAGAAAACTTGTTGAGTTTTAATTATTGAGTATATAATACTTCAACGGTATAAAAAGTAGAAACAAGATTAAAGCTCTGAAATATTCAAACTCATGTGTGCCTTAGAGGTTCATGTTCTTAGCTGGACATTTGGGCTGTTTGGTGGCATTTACTACACAGAAAGCTTTGTGGCTTTGATGAACAGGAGCTCAGCCTCCCCAGGAATCCCTGCTAACTTTTTTCTGTTTTTCCCACAGATGACCAGTACTGGGCTGTCAGTGGCTACAGCATAGAGCAAGGCTTCCCCAAGCCTATTCAGGACCTGGGCTTCCCCACAAGTGTGGGGAAAATCGATGCGGCTGTTCATGATCAAAATACCAAGAAAACCTATTTATTTGTAGGCAACAAGTACTGGAGGTAAGGCTCATTCCTCTTTTGCACAGCAGGTAATCAAAATAGCTTTTAAAATGACAAGTTATATTAGAATTTGTACAGCAAGTTCATGGCCTCCTATTGTCAGCCTTTTCAGTCAGTATAAAGCTGCAACTCATAGGCAGCTCTCTCCTGTCTGTACAATCTGAGGTAAAGACAACATCCATTTACTACTACCAGTCTGTGGTAGTAATCTGTGGTTAACATGCACAACCAAATGAGCTTTGCTTACCCATTAGGAAACAGTATTACATGAAGTTAGTATAAAAAGATAATGTGAGTAGACTTTGTCATCATGTCAGTCATTCTTTCCGTAGCTATTAAGGGGCAGAAATTCTCTCTGAAATTTATAAATGACAAATCTATCAAGAAAGCTATGAAAAGAGATTAAAATATTTACATGTTAGGAAACAGTTCAGCTAAGCAGTAATGTTAGTCCTAATAATCAGTCAATGGTATTATCTTGAAAGAGTATTATTACACCAGAAGTTTACATTCCACTCATAGAGTCACTTCATAGATTGGATGCTGTAAAAATAAAATATACTGTTTGAGTATTTATTTAATTTTATTACTCAGTATAAGACCCATGCAGCCTTATTATCAGTCTCATGAAATGGAACTGAACTATTTAATCTGAAAATAGTCTTTCATAGGCCACCAAAGATGTGAATAAATCACACAGACAGGATTTGTACAGTTCTATGATATCACAGATGCTCACAGTTACTGGTTTTTCAGCTGAGAGTAGGCTTATTTAGTAAAAAATCTGCCTGGTTTCAACATTGAACATCACATGTTTGTTTCTTGTTTTCATGCAATTCCTTTATTTAGTTTCAATGAAAATACTCAATCAATGGAAAGGGGATATCCAAGAAAAATAGCAGCTGACTTCCACGGAATTGGCCACACAGTTGATGCTGCCCTTCAGAAAAATGGTAAATAAATTAAAATGCAATGATAAACAAAACAAAAAACCACCAACCAAAGAAAAAAAAAAAGTAAATGTTTCAAATACATACATAGATATGAAATGTTTGTTCTCAAATTTTTTTCAATCACCCACAACAATAGCAAGTGTATATAAGTATGTATACAAAAAGGAAATATTAATTTACCAATAATTTGTCCTTCCAATTCTAGGACATTTCTACTTTTTCCATGGACAAAACCAGTATGAGGTTGACATCAAGAACAAGAAACTCATCCGTATAATGAAGAGCAACAGCTGGTTTAATTGCTAGAATATTAAGTGATGGTGCAGGGCTGTATTTGTATCAGAGATGTTTTTCATGCTCCTTGGTTATAAATGATATCATTCAGCAGTTACTGTGCATCTGAGTCTGAAATTATAGACTTTGATAATTCTAATTTAAAAACTTAAAAATGTAAAACTTAATGTACAGTTTTAATTTATTTTGTTTTCCAAGTATTTATTAATGGAGTTGTTTCTGAGGAATAAAGTATTTTGCTCAAGTACAGCAGCGTTCTTGTGTTCTGGCTCAGTCCACTGGAGACAAGACATCTGATATAACCACACAAAAGCCTGAACAATGCCAGGACTCCACAGCCATCTTTTAGCAGGGCTCAGTGTCCATAAGAGGGAAGTTAAAGAGAAGCGGTAGTAGGTGGGCAGCTTTGACAGGCTGGAGGAAGGAGGAGGGGACACTCAGGAATAATGCAAGGGATGTGGAAGAGATAGGAGGAGATCCTACATGGTCATGTAGGAAGCAGCTGCAGAGATGCTGGTGACTGTGGACTCACCAGCCATGACCCCAAGGCATGGGAGCAGAAGTCACAGGGCAGGGATAGGGTTGGGTGCTTGCTGGTAGATGGGGAACTTAGCAATTGGCTGAGTGGACCCGTGCTCCAGTGCAGCCCTGGGTGGTTTTGGTGTGCAGAGTTATTGGTACAGCAGGACATGAGTGCCAGAGAGAAGGGTAGGTGTCTGGTTTGGAGGATAGAGGCAGCATGCAGGCAGGGTGGGAAGAGACGGGGGTCCCAGGGAGTCAGGTGATTACCCCTCTGAGCAATAACCGTGTGCCATAGGAGTGGAGTCGGGTCTGATGGTCTAATTTGCAATGCTGGACAAGAAATCATTGACAAGAACCACTTCCCAGAGCAAACAAACCAAAACGATAAGAAAAAAAAAAGGGTATTAATTTAACTACCAGAGATGAAGCCTCCAGAGAAACAGTGGTCAGACACAGACAAAAGAACATGTGCTTCCTCTTTCCAACTTCACAGAATTGCAGAATATCAGGGATTGGAAGGGACCTTGAAAGATCATCTAGTCCAATCCCCCTGCCAGAGCAGGAACACCTAGAGCAGGTCACACAGGAACGTGTCCAGGCGAGTTTTGAATGTCTCCAGAGAAGGAGACTCCACAACCTCCCTGGGCAGCCTGTTCCAGTGTTCAGTCACCCTCACTGTGAAGAAATTTTTCCTCATATTTAACTGGAATCTCCTATGTTCCAGCTTGCATCCATTACCCTTGTCCTATCATTGGATGTTGCTGAGAAGAGCCTGGCTCCATCCTCCTGACACTCACCCTTTACATATTTATAAACGTTAATAAGGTCACCCCTCAGTCTCCTCTTCTCCAAGCTAAAGAGACCCAACTCCCTCAGCCTTTCCTCATATGGGAGATGCTCCACTCCCTTCATCATCTTGGTAGCCCTGCCCTGGACTCTCTCAAGCAGTTCCCTGTCCTTCTTGAACTGAGGGGCCCAGAACTGGACACAATATTC
This sequence comes from Jacana jacana, assembly GCA_013400555.1. NCBI lineage: Eukaryota > Metazoa > Chordata > Aves > Charadriiformes > Jacanidae > Jacana > Jacana jacana. The sequence goes on from VZTM01028768.1 coordinate 117,407, forward strand.
CAGATGGGGTCTCTGGAATTCTTGTTTGAATCCCTCTCACAGAGTGATAGCTCAGTGATTAAAACACCCATTAGGCTGTAAGAAAACTCAGCTGAAGTCCACTCTCTCCTTGAAGGGATCTGATGTCATTTCTCACAACACTGCTTTGATGATGTGACTGTATAAGGAGGTCAACTCCTCCTTGCTATTCCTCTTTCTCTAGCAGAACTGGCAAAGGCAGCATGAGGGGACAGGAAGACAGGACAGTCTTCCAAACCCCATTAGGCAGAGGTGAGATTTGCTCCAAGTCTTCTAGAGGTCTTCTACACAGGGCAGATCCCTCAGACATCTTGTCAAAACAGCAACTAGCATCAGTTCCAGAGGAAGGCATGTGTCTCCTAGTGTACCCAAAGACCCATTACCCCACTGTGCTAGCAGACAAGACCAGGGATGGGCAGTTGAGATGCTGCCGATGTCTGATCTTGGGAAACCTCTTCTCTGCCCTGTTCTGCTCCTCATGCATGCCTTGTACCATGCTAGATACACACTGAGCACTGCTAAAGCAAGGCCTAAATCTAACCTAAGTGAGAAATTAAGCCATGAATCTCAGCAGGGCTTCAAAGTCATGTAGGGACTGAACGGCTCAGCATTGCCACAAGGGCAGTGGTGCAGCATGGTGAAGTCATGGACTGACAAGTGGGTGAGCTCACCTGGCAGCAGTCCAGGCAGGGCAGAGACACAGGAAAACTGGTGTTGCCCCAACATCTCCCAGTGTCTTTCTCAATAGCTTATGCTGTGTACACAACCTGTCCAGAAGAAACTTCAGCCCATGGAATTTAAGTGCCTCCAGGGTTAGGCAGGGCACTTGTGAGTACTGCTTGTACTTAAATAATGGAGTTAATGCCCTTTGATTTTAAAACTGCCTACATGCTTTGACATCCTAATAGATACCTTCTGGTATGAGAAGGCTATCTTAAGAAATCAGGCCTTTAGGCTCTGATTGTTGGCTGAGACTTGAAAGGAGTCAAGGAGCAACCAAAAGTAACATTTCAGCAACAGTGGAGCAGAATACTGACGATGTTTACAATGATTCACCTTGGCCATTATATTAACTTATTTCTCTTACATAAGGCTGGTGCTGTTTTTTATTTATGACCTCAAAGAAACAGCTAAACCCCCACCTCCAGGTATTAATTAGCTTTAACTTCTAGTATCTGAAAAATGAATGATATTCTGTGAAGAAGAAGCTAGAAAGTACTCTGAGTTTTATCTAACCTGGAGAATAAATGAAAGACAACATGGCATGAATTTCANGTTTACAATGATTCACCTTGGCCATTATATTAACTTATTTCTCTTACATAAGGCTGGTGCTGTTTTTTATTTATGACCTCAAAGAAACAGCTAAACCCCCACCTCCAGGTATTAATTAGCTTTAACTTCTAGTATCTGAAAAATGAATGATATTCTGTGAAGAAGAAGCTAGAAAGTACTCTGAGTTTTATCTAACCTGGAGAATAAATGAAAGACAACATGGCATGAATTTCA
>VZTM01028768.1:120670-132162 GCA_013400555.1 Jacana jacana
ATAGATGGGCGTTACATTCGCCACCTTCCAGTCCATGGGGACCTCTCCAGTCAGCCACGATTTAAGGAAGATGATGGAGAGAGGCTTGGCCAACACGTCTGCCATCTCTCTGTTCATTTCAGCTGAACAGGTTTCTTAAGCTTACCTTATAGCTAAGATTACCTTACCTAAGATTAAATTTACTTTATAGGTAAGATTAAATTTACTTTATAGGTAAGATTAAGAAATATGAATTAGATGAATGGGCAGTAAGGTGGATTGAAAACTGTCTGAAAGACAGAGCTCAGAGGGCTGTGATCAGTAGCACAGAATCTATTCGGAGGTCTACAACAAGTGGGGTCCCCCAAGGGTCAGTACTGGGTCCAGTCTTCTTCAGTATTTTTATCAATGACCTGGATGAAGGGATGGAATGTACCCTCAGCAAGACTGGTGATGATAGAAACCTGGGAGGGGTGGTTGACAGATCAGAAGACTGCGCCACCATCCAGTGAGACCTAGACAGAGTGGAGAGTTGGGCAGAGAGGAAGATGATGAAATTGAACAACAGCAAGTGTAGGGTTCCTGCACCTGGGAGCAGATTAACTCCCTGCAGGATGGGGGCTGACCTGCTGGAGAGCACCTCTGTGGAAAAAGACCTAGGAGTCCTGGCGGATAACAGGATTACCATAAGCCAACAACATGCCTTGGTGGCCAAGAAGGTCAATAGCATCCTGGCATACATCAAGAAGTGTGTGACCAACAGGTCAAGGGCGGTTATCCTCCCCCTCTACTCTACCCTGGTGAGGCCGCATCTGGAGTACTGTGTCCATTTCTGGGCTCCCCAGTTCAAGAAAGACAGGGAACTGCTGGAGAGGGTACTGCAGAGGACCACTAAGATGTTTAGGGGCCTGGAGGATCTCTCTTATGAGGAAAGACTGAGGGACTTGGATCTTTTTAGTTTGGAGAAGACTGAGGGGGGATCTAATCAATGCAATCAGGGTGATTGTGAAGAGGAGGGGTCAGTCTTTTTTCAGCAGTGCTCAGAGACAGGACAAGCAGTAACAGGCACAAACTTGAACATAAGAAGTGCCATCTAAACGTGAGGAGGAACTTCTTCACTTTGAGATTGGCAGAGCACTGGAACAGGCTGCCCACAGAAGTAGTGGAGTCCCTGTCTCTGGAGACATTCAAAACCTGCCTGGACAAGTTCCTGTGCAACCTGCTCTAAGAGGAGTAGAGGGCAGGGGGGTTGGACTACATGATCTCCAGAGGTCCCTTCCAACCCCATGTCATTCTGTGATTCTATGGGACTGGTAAGATGTGTTAATCATGGATTTTCCATCTTTATTTCTGCTTTGTCATAATGTCTTAAACTTTAATGACAGAAGAACATTGCTTTTGGTTTGGGAAAAGCAATGAAATTCCTGGCAAGTGGTATAATAATACGTAATTCAGATGGGTTTGGAAACAGGAGTGCTGGAACTGCCTGTCTACACTTAGTGAGCAGGAGAAGGTTTCTTCTAACCATGATTTTATTGTAACTCATAAATATTTACTGGAATTAAAGGCCTCTTGGATACCAGCATGGGAAATTTGTCCCTAAACATAATTTCAAATACACATCTTCTATGAATATGAACTTTCCCTGGAGTCTAAGACCAGACATGCAAAACTAGAGACGCACAAAAAAAACACCAGTTACGTCTGAAATTCTTGCCTGTACAACTGTTGACCCAGACCCAATCTTTTGCATATGAAAATTCTGTTGAAAATGACTTAATGACTTCACTGACAGTTTAATTGGGCCCTTAACGGGGTACGAACTGTGCGAGCTTGTAACAGCAGTCTAACTGAAATTAGTTTCATTCCTACACAGGAAGCAAAAAGAGTCTGGGCAGTCACATAGGCTGGGCACTTACAAATGCCACAGCAAAGTAACAGGCTCCAGACCTGGACTCCCAGCAGTTTAGTCACAAGCACATGCTCTGCAGCTGGAGGACTGGTTTAGTCACACGAGCAGCAGCCGTCATTTGTTGCTTTTTGGGAAGGAGGAGTGTGTTACACAGAAGTCTTTGGAGACTTTTGTGACGAAGATCTTCTGTTCTTCCTCTTCCTAGAATGATTTTCAAGATGGTTGCTATGATTGCAGAAGAAATTTGGAAATATATGCCGTTGTCTCTGCCTGGGATTTAAAAGCTTCCTGAGCGGGTTTTGCATAAAATGCAAGAATCCACTCACAGGGGCAGATAGCATTGCCACAAGCAAGGGGAAAATGAAGAATTAAGCTTCCAGAAGGCCCTGAATACTCTGCACTGGAGAGCAAAGGCAACCTGTGTTCCAGGTGACTGGGACAGGAGGGGCCCTGACAGTGAATCAGCGTTACCCTGCTGGAGACAGATGACTGTTACATTAAAGCCAGAAGTAGATCACACACTAGTCTTCATCAGCCATATGAAATTTCGGAGGCTAGGTCGAGGGTTTGCAGCACAGCCAGGAAGGAGGTGCTGGAGGTGCTGAAGGTGCTGGATTGAGCAGGACTCAGAAGTGGTGCAGGCTGAGGCTGCTCTTTGCTGTTCGGAAGCTTCCCGTGCAGGGACATGCTCTCCCAGATTTTGGCCAGGAGTTCTACACTGCTACCAGAGTCCAGCCTAGCCAGGACACTGTAAGGCAGTGGAGTGGGGAAGTTTCAAGTTCCACATAATTAAGTGCTTGCTCGTTGTAGAACAAGTTACTTAATTACATCCTGTTGAGGCACTGTGAGATATTCTTTCACTTTCCTTTTCTCTATGCTACAGTATGCATTAGTTTTCAAATATATAAGATGTCCATTATTAATAACCTTGCAAAAAACCATTATTTTAACACTTGTAATCGGTGTTACATCTCTCTCTGGTAGAGCCAGCATGGGCAGGACTATGGGAATGCATTCAAGGCAGAAGATTGTCTCTGAAAGAGAGAAAGATAAAGGCAATTTTAGGAGATTATCCAGGCACTTTTAAAGGAGAACATAGAATTTTCACACTCCTTTAAGCCAAAACAAGAGAATGTCATTATATGTTGTACTACTTCTGGATAAAATCACCTCAAAGGACAACATCATAGAAGGTCTCTGTTGGTTACAGAACTTTCTTCATAAAGCATATTCTAGGTGATTGAACAATGCATGAGGAGGTGATTGATCTCTTGAGAGCCATGGTGAATGGTGTCAAGAAAACTGAGGAAGAGGTTGACAGAGTAGCAAAATTATGTATTTGAGGAGGCTGCTTATCTGAAAACTGTATAAATTTAATCAATAGCTTCCTAGATGGTGTTGATGGGTTCTAACAAACCTTTGATTAGAGAGAAAGTTGAGTGAAGAAAATTTGTTAAGTCTTTCAGGCTGGAAAGTTACTTCTCTCTTCTAGAACCATAGAAGAGAGAAGCACACATAGAGACACTGTGTAGGAAGAGAAAAAAATTGGCAAGCTATAGCAGGGCTGTAAGTGCCAGAAGCTATTTCTGCAGGGAGGTATTGTTCATGTGTAAACTGCACAAAACTCTGCCCACAGATTTTTAGATTTGTCTCACCCATTCAGTTAGGGGCACCTACCAGAACTATATGAATAGAGTCATTATCAAAAGCTCCCTCAGAGGATCACTTCCCCTTGGCTCTGCTGCCCTACCTCTGAGTTGTTCCCTGAGCCTGTCCATCCCCTTGCAGAACTAGAGAGTGGGACTCTGCCCTAATATGAATGTCTTGGATAGGTGTCTGGTCTCAGGGAAGGAACTCACTCCTCAGAGGCCAAACAGCCTCTGCAGGGTCCCACCAGACTTGTCAGGGTCTGACCTGTTTCAGCAGCCCCCAGTTTCCTATTTTAGATGGCCACAAGGTATTCTGTGCTCTGGGGATCCTTCTGGTACCAACACATTGCTCTTCAACAGTAGACAATTTCAGCAAATAGCTCAAGTGTGCAATATAATTATGATCTCTCCTCTCACAGCTCTATTATCCTGCTCGCACCGTGGAAGGAAGTTTATTTCTCTGCGCAGGAATGCCCTACGTGCCTTTTAGTGCTGCAGGTGTACCCTCAGTCCTGTGCCAGCCCCATGCAGAAATCTCACATACAGAAAGATGTCTCCAATGGCTGTAGACAAACTTTTTTCAGGACTCCCAGGCTGTTCACCATCACCTCTGCTTTGTTCTCATTTGTCACAGTGTGATGATTGTGAAGGGGCATGTAGTGAAAGTGGACCCACCACTAGAATAGACCTGATATTGTCTCAGCAGTTCTTACGATCAATGGCAAGCATGAAGAACAGAGGAGCTTCTCTTCTGAAGAGGAAACCCATCAAAGAGTTTGATCCAGAAAATCTCAGTGCATTCTAAAACCTTATAAAAAGTGTAACAGAAGGAGTCCATGGAATTGGGCCATTCTCTGAGAATGGTGGAAATTGTTGAATAAAAATGGCATGCAAACACCTTGGCTCAATTTTTATAATGAGTTTAGCTATGCTGAGAAAGTGTTTTCATTTCCATGTGGGACATTCCCATTTTCCTACAGACAAATGGAAGTGTCATCCAGGTGAGAACTGTATCAAAGAAAAACTGCATGAACAAAGCACTAGCTCAGCAAGAAGGGAGTTTCAGCATTAAGCCTCTAAGTTTTAAGGACTTTCCCAAAGGGAGAGATTATGGCACCTGTACAGACAACTACAAACAAATAAATAAATAGATAATTTTTTTTTCTAGTTGTAGTCCCCAGTCCTGAAATCTTCTGTGAATGTTTTTCACTTTAGGCACTTCAACAACCCATTTAAAATCAGTAGAAACTTTGCATGGAAAATATTATAGGGATATGTTATAAGTGGGGTTTTTTTTGAAAGTAAAACTACATTTTAAATAAACTAAAAAGTTAATGAGCTTATTAAATAGAACTACAGGTCTACTATCTCCTCATTAATCATATTTCCATGTTGCAAAACCTGCACAAGGGTGGAACTGAATGAAAGACAAAGCTAAGCTTTTTTATGATAAAAACCATTCTTTTACATGTGCTCTGTTGTTAACTAGAAATAGTGAGAATCGGTGAGTCAGGGATTGAAAAGCTTTATAAAGCAAATGTACTGTATAAAGGTGAAGAAAGCATGTGGCAGACTACAAAGAAGGCTTTCCTAAAGGCAAGTAAAAATGAGACTGGGGAATGTCCCATTTCTCATGCTATTATGTGCAGCACTTTCTTGTGCTTTTCCGGCAGATACAGGACAGAATAAAGAAGGAGGCATGTAGCTTATCCAGGTGAAGAACACAGACCTCTGGGGAGGAAATCTTTAGCACGTGTTGAGCATCCACTGAAGTCTCTGGAACTAGTATACAGTAACTGAGGAGCTAGTTCTGCAAATTCCAGTAGAATGAACAACATGATTATTTCTCAAAATAGAGGGGGCTGCATTCTGTACCATGATGACAAAGGCTGCTTTAATCCTGACTCATTCTTGTTTGGTTGATTTTTTGTTCCTCTAGAGAACAATTAAAATTCATGATGTATTCACCTATGTGTTGATATTACAAATAACTAAACACCTTAGTTTGATTTGTAGTTCAAATGGAAATGTGGTTACTTTCTTGATTATTATGTGCATTACGAGACATAACTCTTCATAAAATAAGCCTATTATTTTGTCTGAATTATTACTGTTGAAAAATGTGGGGAAATGGGATACTACTGCTGAAATTCTGTATTCAGTCATAAATTACAAAAAAAAAATCTGCATTGCCCACTCTAAAGGACTCTGGGTAAACCTAGAGCACAAGGTGAATGGAGGGTATGCTACCAGAAAATAAACACTTCATTAGACAAATGCTTATTTTGAATGTGTTCTGATTAATCTGCAAAACATAGAATCATAGAATCATAGAATCATTTAGGTTGGAAGAGACCCTTGGGATCATCAAGTCCAACCATCAGCCTTACTCTACAAGTTCTCCCCTACACCAGATCCCTCAACACCACATCCAGTCTACTCNTGAAAAAACCTTTTCCTAGTGTCCAGCCTAACCCTACCCTGCTGCAGCTTGCAGCCATTCCCTCTTGTTCTGTCGCTAATTGCCCGTGAGAAGAGTCCAGCACCAACCTCCCTACAATGCCCTTTCAAGCAGTTGTAGAGAGTGATGAGGTCTCCCCTCAGCCTCCTCTTCCTCAAACTAAACAATCCCAAACATTTATAAGTGATAATGCAATACAAAAAGCTATAGTTTAGAGAAAAATGTTAATGCGGGCTTTAACTAGCTCTATTACCCACAATTCCATGGAACAGAAAACAAAGTAGTTAAGGTAAATGTCTAAATTGATGTTAGTATCATTTTTTAAAATGCATTTCAAAAGCAAACACCATTGCCTGTCCTAAAATACTTTTTTTTCTCTTTAGAAATACCTGGAGAATTACTATGGCTTTAAGAAAGATGGAGAATCTTTCATCTCCATCATGGAAAAGTAATAGTCCAATGACCTAAAAAATAAAAGAATTGCAGGAATTCTTTGGGCTGAAGGTGACGGGGAAGCTGGATGCTGGCACTTTGGACCTGTTAGAGGAATATCACTGTGGATTCCCTGACATAGCAAGGTTCTCCACCTTTGCAGGGGAACCAAAATGGGCAAAACAAGTTCTGGCATACAGGTAGTTACAGTGGAATTCTTAATGCAAAGACAGTCTGTTACATGGTGTAAACTGTAAGAACACAGCTGGTTTTCTATCTTATATTTTAAAGGTTATTAAACTACACACCAGACCTGCGTCCGGCAGATGTCAATGCAGCGATCAAGAAAGAGTGAAGTGTTTGGAGCAGTGTCACCCCACTGAAATTCATCAAGAGGGACAGAGGGAATGCAGACATAATGATCTCCTTTGCAGCCAGAGGTGAATCTCTACATAACCACTATGAGTTATTGCCAAGTTACTGCTTGTATGGTGCAGTTGACCTAAAATGCTAATGATTTCTTCTTGTAGATAGTATGTGCAAAGTGTTAGGTTGAACAAACAGATGGAAAAACACAGTTCCTTCTCAAGGTGCTATGGCTATAATTTTTTAAGATCTTTCAGGGAGATTATAAGGGCAGATGAAGGGAAGGAGGGAGAAAATAAAAGTTACAAACTGCCTGCAGTTCACTGGGTCTGTACCTTTCATATGACACCCAATGTGTGCATGAACCACAAGAGGCTTAGGGCTTGTGGGATGCACCCAGACTCAGAGCATTAGGGAGTGGGTAGCTCTAGTTACTCTTCTGGGATTAGTCATGTGCTTTGTGTGGTCTAAATAAGCTCTAGACAGACTCAAGGTTTATATTTTTGGCATTTCCCTCAGGGTAGACTTACCAGCAGCCTTCCCTCTTTCATTAACAGTCATGCACACATTCACTATTCTGGTCGGCTCCTCTGTTCCCACCCAAACAAATCCACCCTTCTGGGCTATGCACAGTGTGCAGGCACCACATGTAACCTCCACGTCTTTAAATCTTTCCTGGAGACTGCATTCAAGGGCTTACAGTCTTCCCGGGATCTTGCTTCTACCATCAATGCTTAAATTAACAATCAGGTTGAGGTAACCACCTGATGGCTGCTGACACAGAGTTTATGAAAATTTTATATTGTGGACCAAAAAAAAAGGAATATATTTCAACTTAAACCATGTCCTTCTCTTTCATAGCATTCCACTGACATAGTATGTCAATGTCCACACATTTAACGAGATTTCATTCCTGATGTATCAGTTCAAATTTTCCTAAGTTTTTCTTATGGAAAACAGAGCTTTTGGCAAATCTGTGTGGAAGGCAAACTTGAAAGTTTACAAAATCAGCTGAACAAAGATTGTCCTGTGCATGGCTGAGATCTGTTACCTCCATAACGCTCAGTCAGCTGTGTATGTGACGTGCTCCTCAGGTCACAACAACTTCATCCCCTTTGATGGCCCAGGAGGATCTGTTGCTCATGCCTTTGCACCTGGAAAAGACTTTGATGGAGATGCTCGCTTTGGTGAGGGTAAAACCTGGACCACAAGCACAGAGGGTAGGAAATTAAGTTCTCCAAGCTCTTCCTGAAGCAGGCTGTACATAGAATCATAGAATCAGTCAGGTTGGAAAAGACCCTTGGGATCATCGAGTCCAACCATCAGCCCTACTCTACAAAGTTCTCCCCTACACCATATCCCTCAACACCACACGAAGTCAAGGATACAGTGTCTGTCTCCTCTCTTCCTTAAGAAATGCTTAAAAATGGGGCTGATTTTAAGGAGCATTGGGCAGCTGGTTTCCGTAGCTATAAAAATCCTTTGAGCCCTTTGGTTTAAAAAGTTAAGGCTCCAGCTGAACTTTTGCTATGGTCTGGGTTGAGAATTATATGTGAGGGAGATGAGGGACCTGGCAGACCCCTTTCCCCGACTCCTCCAACCTGCTTGTCTCTCTCCACACAGTTATATCCCCTGCACTGGTCCAGGGACCTTCTCCCGCCCTGATTTCTGCAGGATCTACAGACTGCTTCTTTGTATTCTACTGTAATGATTTAATTGTTTTCCTTTCTGTCCAGAATTTAATCTCCAGCTGAATTTCCCATAACAGCTTCCCTTGCTTAGGCAGGCAGTTCTGCAAGCTTCTAACCTACTTTATATCAAGTAGTTTTCAGGACAAATGAAAAGACACAGCTCTCCTATTATGTTTTGTGTGTTGTTTTCAGGTACGAACCTCTTTTATGTTGCTGCTCGTGAGTTTGGCCATTCACTGGGACTTTTCCATTCCAAAGACCCCAGTGCTCTGATGTACCCAGTTTATAGTAAATTTGACCCTGCAGTATTCCTTCTTCATCAAGATGATATTAACGGCATTCAGTACCTCTTCAGTAATTCACAATTATTAATCAACTAATGCTTATAATTTCAAAGACTTTGGAATACCTTTCAGTGACATTTTTGTGTACTCGATATACTTGAATGAGTTCTCAGTTTAATTTCTTCCATAAACTGTTTCTTTTAGGATAGTCTTCTAGCATCCACAATGACCAAAGGGAACCTATTGAGATAAGAGACTCAACTGAGTCAAAAGATCCTGCACTGCCAAATGTCTGTGGTCCCAATTTAACTTTTGATACTGCCACTACTTTCCCTGGAGAAATAATGTTCTTCAAAGACAAGTTAGTCAGCTTTCTGAAAGTAAAAGAGCTGGGTAAGTACGTTTACTTAGCTGAGGAAGTAAGTTTACTTTCTGAAAGTAAAACAGCATAGAAAAATAGCCTTACACAGAGTATCCACCATTCTAGGCAGGAAGGCAAGACAGGGAATCAGGACAAGAGGTGGGAGGCAAAACCAAAGATAGTGGTGGTGAAGTGAGAGATTAGTGTAAGGAAAAAAGATCATTTTGCTGTGAATAAGATGGGGAAAGATGGCTCATCTGAAAACATGGTCTGTTTTCACTTCAGGCTGTAAGCAAGTGTTTGGTACCTAGGAGAGTTTCGCTTTGGCAAAAGGAACCACCAGCCCTGGGACACTCACCATCTTCACTTGGGTCCTTGCCTTTAGAGAGTTGAGGGTTTACCAGTCCTGACACAACACCTGCTTGAAGAGCCCCTGCAGTCATTATTTGGTATAACCAAAAAAAAAGGAAAGGATCATTGATTCAGTGCTAAACTCAGGCAAACTGTCTTTCTCCAGGGCAGGACAGACCAAAGACTTGAGGAGAAGTGGTAAAAGAGATTATTCCCCTCCTTTTTGTATGTTAAAGCTGTGTTTCCCCTGCTTCAGACATCAAAAAATCATCAATGTTAAAGTGAGGTTTGACCTCAGAGTTTTGAATCCACAAAGCCAGTAAAGTGTTATTTTGCCGAAGATCCTCACACACAGACCATTTCTCTAAGCTGGTGTTGGTAACCTCAGGGAGGGGTTTCTCTCCTAAAACCTTACCCCACACCAGCTATGTCAGTCAGGTCTCTCCAGGCTCCCTTTCTGCGTGACAGAAAATAATAATTGTTTTGACAAAACAGTTCATCTGACCTATTTTAGATGTCTGCGTCAAGATGAAAGGAGCCCACCAAAGAAATTATTTACTTTCTGTTGATATTACAGGGAGCTTAGGGTGACACAGTCGGGGTATATGGCTGGGTTTAGTCAGATAAATCCTCCCCTGGTTGCTATGATGTGGTTTAATGCATTAGTGTGCATGAATGCCTGATATTATTTAAAACCTGTTCTGTATTTATGTAAGGCATTTTTGGCGCAAGCATCCTGCAGTTAAAACAGCTGATTTTAATTTAATAACTTCGTTCTGGCCATGGCTGCCACCTGGTGGTGACGCTGCATATGAAATGCCTGAAAAAGACAAAACCCATTTTTAAATGGTTTTCTTTTTCTCTAGAACACGTATAGAATAGAATATAAGTAGCCATTATTTTCTCTGCATTTTTCCATTAAAATATTAGCTTTCATGAAAAGTTGTGTCATTTCCAGAAGATTCTGATAATGTGTTTTCATCAACTTCATAGGGAATGAATTCTGGGTTGTGAGAGGAGATACCACACTTCCTGGATATCCCAAAAAAATCTACACCCTGGGCATTTCAAAGAATATTACTAAAATAAATGTGGGTTTTCATAATGCAAATGAGGGGAAAACCTATTACTTCATAGCGGACAAATTTTTGAGCTAATATTTCCTGTGCTACTTTTCCAAATAGGAGCAAACATAATCACATGATCGATATCCTGTCATGATTTTGGAAGCATTAGTCACACACTTTTGGCAATGTCTTTCAGTGTCACAACTGGCTATGGAAAAATATTTGAGAGGGGAGAGAAAGGATGTTTTTAACTTTCATTTTAATTGATGTAGTTATTTAACAGTTAGATTGTTTACTTATTTATTTATTTATTTATTTTCATTTAACTGCCTTGGGGAAAAAAACCATCCTGTGGCTCCACAAGTGAGTCGAGAAATCAGTCAGATTTATATCAAAGATATTTCTGTGGGGTAAGAAGGGGTGTTCCTCCCTTTTACCAATTACTGACAAGGAGTTTCATAAAGTTGCTGATAAAGCCCATGTACTGCAAAGAATTATCTGCTGCTGCTCAGGTTTGTGTTACAGGACATGTATTTCCAAAAACTGAAGGAGGTGCTCCAGTAACAGGACCAGCAGGTAACCTGGACTTGTCCAGATGAGTGACACTACTTCTCTCTTTCCTGCCACCACAGCTCCCAAGTCATTGAACATACAGAGGTCATCCTAGAATAATTTTTAATTATTTAATGTAGTTTAAGCAGAAGATTAGACTTCCACATTTTAGTTCAAATTCTCATAGCTTGAAGGACTTGCTTGAAGGAGATCAGTTGAGCAGTTTGAATGTTAAATCTCTTACTGAGCAAAGGTATTAGGACAAAAACAGTTTCAGAAGACTTCTTATTCCAGCACTGACAGATAAACTGCACACCACCAAAAATGTAGCAGCCTGCCATAAGTTACTAAAATTAAATAACTCATAATTTAAAAAAAAAAAAAAAA
>VZTM01028768.1:132184-147082 GCA_013400555.1 Jacana jacana
AACCACAAACAGATTGTCCTGATAAACATTTCTTACAGAGAGGGAGTATGAAAGCAACCTGTTTATAATCTTACAAATCTAACTTATATTTGAGGCAAGATTATCTACCTCTTCTTTAGATACAGTATTTTAGGAAACATATTTAGCAGATTTATGATGTATTAAGTATGCTTAGATGTATCTGGAGCCGACGTACACAGAAGCAATTCTTCCAGTACAGCTAATAGCGTAATAATTATTTATGGCACATTGTGTCTGTCTCAATGCTACCTGAATGATACCGACAATCTTCAATGAACTCAGGTACCTGTTGCTATGTACAAGGTAATGAATTAATCATGAGTCGTTTGCAGTTATCACTGACACCAGGTTGTTTATCGTTTTTCTGAGGTACGATAAAAGAAGTCAGTCTATGGACAAGAAGAAACCCATGATGGTAAGAGATGCATTTCCTGGAATTAATGACAAGATTTATGCTGTTTTTCAACATAACAGTGAGTAGCCATTCTTAATAAAATCTGTATGAACTTCTCAGGGTCACAGGGCTGAGAGCACTTGGACAGAGAGAGGCACTTCTAAAGGAAGTTGCTGACAACTTCCTGAACTACTCACATTACACTCCCATGCTTTGCTTTACCCCCTTGAATAATAGTGTTGATATAATAGTGATGTCACCTTGGTGATAGCTTCTCAGCTGGAAAGGCCAGCTCTAAGAGACAGAATGATATGCCTGTAGTCATGTTGATGTGCACCTCACACCATGAAGAGCACCACTCAACAACATAAGGTCTATCTGCTGTGAGCAAGAGAATAATAATTGGCACTGGCTTCTCCTGTGTGAGGGAGAATGTTACTAGACAGGGACATACTGGAACAGACTGAAGGGTATGTCCACTCCACCGAATGGCATGGCTTCCCAGTTGTCTTCCAGCTTCTCTGATCATCAAACCCCATGCATGTTAATTGCTTCCCAGCAAATCTACCAGCTTCCTCCAGAATGAGTCTTATATATGGTGCTGGGGATCCTCAGCTGTTGTCCTCACTCCCAGACGATCATGTGGACATGGCTGCCCCAGGCTGGATTTCTCCTTCCCTGCATGGTATTTGGTATCACCCCAGCAAGCTTGTACCCACTCACACTTTGCTGTGTTCTGTGCTACACTCCAGGCTGTGCAATACCTACGCAATACCTACCCACAGGTGGCTGGAAATACAGTCTGGAGGGTTTCAGCACAGCCATTGCATAACAGCAGATATTTTAAACTGCAGAAACAGACAGGATGCATTTTTTTAAGGGTAACCCCATGGGATTCATGAAATATATTATGCAGTGTGTACATGGCAGGTTTTCTATTGAAAGGTGTCCCCATGCTGCTGTGCACCATTTTGCAGAGGTTACACTTGGAAGCAGACTCTGTTGGCAGCATATGTGTAACTGAAGGTTTTTTGATCTCTTTATGGACATTGTTAGAACATACTAATCTTTACACCTGCAATATAATGATTCATCTGGTTTTGTTTTTTTCCTTAGACTTCTATTTCTTCCATGGAAAAAAGCAATTTGATCTTTTCTTGACCCTGGCAAGAAGAGTTACACGCCTTTTAAAGACAAATTTCTGGTTTTAATGTTAACAAAGTGAAATCTTTAATGGCGTTGGAAAGAATGTAGTGTTACTGCACAAAAATCACTTTTTCTTTTCTAAATATATGGTATGTGTATGTACTTCAGTGTCAGTCAGCAAACCTCATCACCTGAACAATCTGTGTTTCTGTAAATAACAGAACACTATTTAACATATTCATGTGTATATGTGCACATAATTAACATCAGGATTGTTAGCTAACCAGAGAACATTGTGGCTGTTACTTTAGATACAAAATTGTATCTTCTTTTATTTTTTTCACCATATTCATTCAACTATTCATGCTGTACATCACCCTAAAAGAGCCCTACCAGCCAGGAGTCCACAAGGAAAAGCATTTATGTTCCTAGAGCTGGAATCCATAGAATCACAGAATGATATGGAGTTGGAAGGGACCTCTAGAGATCACCTACTCCAACTCCCCTGCTATAGCAGGATTGCCCAGAGCACATTACTCAGGACTTCATCCAGGTGGGTCTTGAAAATCTCCAGAGAAAGGAACTCCACAACCTCCCCGGGCAGCCAGTTCCAGTGCTCTGCCACCCTCACCAGAAAGAAGTTTTTCCTCATTTTTGAATGGAACCTCCTGTGCTCCAGCTTGTACCTGTTGCCCCTTGTCCTATCGCTGGAAACCACCAAAAAGAGTCTGGCTCCATCCTCCTTCAACCCACCCTTTAGGTACTTGTAAGCATAGATAAGGTCTCCCCTCAGTCTTCTCTTCTCCACGCTAAAAAGCCCCAGCTCTTTGAGCCTTTCCTCATAAGGGAGATGCTCCAACCCCTTAATCATCTTTGTTGCCCTACGCTGGACTCTTTTTATGTTAGACACCTGGTTATAGAAGGATAAGTTTAAGTGGAATGAATCCTACCATAAGATGTTTATTGATATCTATGTGATTAAAGGCATATCTCCACATACACAGGAGCAGGGGGACACAATGGTGTATAGAGGAGCTCCAGTCATCCCTGACCTGCCTCTGCTCCTCTCCAGCTGTTCTGGGGGATGCCCCAATAAGCTGGGGGACACCCATCAACATGTGTCAATGGGAGAGAGAGTCCCTATCACCTCACAACTGACTGCCAGGGGGACCAAAATCAGTATGCAGAGGAAGAGCATTAGGGCATTTTATAAAATTTACTGTGTCATGTTTGAAGAGGACTGCAGGTATTTGCAAAATTTATTAGGGGAATGATCAAAGACAGGGAAATGGAAGGATCAAGGTAGACTGGGGAGGAACAGGTTTGGGAAAATAGAGGGATAATTGGATGAAGGTGGCTGGTTGAATGTAAGCAGGCTTCAAGTCAGTGCACTTTATGGAACCATTTTTCTGAAGCATTTTTAAAACCCTTAGAAGAAACACTACTGAAATGAGGCTCTCCAGTGTGGATCTAGACACTGTGCAAATTTTATCTGAATTCCATCAAGGTCCAAAACATATTTTGGCATTTTCAGTCTTGCAAGACAAATACTGCTGCCACACCTTGCTGTGGGGGTAACAAACAAGACTTGCTGACTGAGCAAGTCAAAATGATTAATTTTAATTACAGCACCTCCAGAAAAGGAAATGAGTAGCTCTAAATGGCATCTGATATTGCCAAGGTCAGGGAAGCAGGTCCAAGTCTTAAATGTTTCTATTGAATTTAGTAGGAAATATTTCAGTGCTGTTTATTTCTTCCTTACTCCTTGCCTCATGTTGTTCTTGTTTTCTAACTCAGGTTGTCCTTCACATTTCTGGTATGGCTTTTTGAGTGGTCTCACAACTGCAAGACTTAATCAGTCCAGTAAGTCAAAAAGATGTATGAGTGGTTTGCCTCACACTTCATAGACTTTTAGTTCTGTAAGGAAATTTCTAACTGTCCTGGGTTTGAGTGGTTTTCTTCAGTTGTTCTTACTACTGATCCTCCTCTACAGTATCTGTGCCCACCATAGCACTGCCATTGTGGTTACTGCAATATGCCGTATTATTCTAAATGGGATCACTTCTTTTGTCTCCAACTTTTTTTTTAAAATATTCTCTTTCAGATGAGATTATACTTCTCACAGCAATGCTGTTTTATCCTAGACCTGCCATGATTGTCTAGTAGTTTTCTGGCTTCCAAGTGCTTATCTGACTAAATCTTACTTGTTTTTGCTTATTTCTGATTAGTCAGCACTCTTTCTTTACTTATTTCACTCACTATGCACACAGATGATCATCCTGATTGTTGAATATGAAGCCTTGGATCTGTAGCAGAAGTAGAGGTTAACTGACTCTAGTACTATCCATCTTAATATAATTTAAATGGTTTAGTGTTGGATGTTGGTGGTATTGTTTCTTCCCAATTTTCATTTTGAAAATCTCTAGTACTACTGACAAGTCAGCCTCATCATTTGAATGACAGCAGGCTTTTGAACTACAGGTCACTGTCCTGTATTCGGTATCTTGTGCTCTTCTGAGACAGGGTTCGAGACATAGGCACTGAGTTGATAAATTCACTGTCTGTGATACACTCAATCCAAGCATTTTGGTTATGGTTTTCTCAGTCTCCTAAACACATCAGATTTTTCCATGCTATAGTAAATTTCTAGTCTGTTTGCTTGGAAAATTGGGTGAAGGCAAGTGTTTCTTCGCAATGAATGCGCTTATCATGTGATCCTTTTTCCTCTAGAATTCAGATCACAAATTACTTTTTCTTCTGTGTTTTGTTTGTAATGGTCTCATTTCTTGTGGTTTTCCACCATTTTGTCTTGGAGGAGTTTTGCCTGCATCTGAATTTATCTATTTGCCTTTTGTTTTCCAAAGACTCCATATTGTGTTGATCAGACACAGTCCAGGAGGTCCAACATGGAAGACCCAACACTATCTACCCCAGGAAAAAACAGTTTGGCTTGGATGTTCTTTTTCTTAACATCTATTATTTTTCTTACACTACCTGGAAGGGACAAATGTGCTTTGACATTGTCCTTGACATGGTTACCTATGTATTATTACAGCAGGTAGTGTGGTTGTACGGAACCAAAAAGCTATTGTGTAATGTTTTGGACACCCTGAACTAAAAGGCCCCAGAGAGTTTACTACCCAAGTAAAACAGGCAAAGGTAACTGATACACCCTGGCAGAAAAGAGTAAAATTAAAATGAGTTCATTTCACTGCTGTTTGCAGGAAGTTATTCCTAGTGAAATCTTGGCTTGGGTTTAAGGAAATGGCAGGGAGGGGCAGACAGACCTTTTCTTGGTGACAGAAGAGGCAGATTTATAGGTTCAGAAATGCTGAAGGCAACTCAGAACTGCGAAGATGTATCTCTCAGTTGCCATCGATGTCCCAGAGAGAATAAATAAAAGCTACCAAGGCACAGACTTTGTTTCCAGATGACTTTCTGGCAACCTCTGAACCTCCAGCTGGCTGGTCTCCAGTCAGCCTGATCAAATGTGCTCCCTGCCAGCAAGACAACAGCCCTTGCACATTCATAAGCAGTAGCTATCTCACAAGATGTTTTGGCATTGGTGCCATGCATCCAACTGGGGACTGCAAACCTGTAGCAATTCCTGTCTCTCCCAAATGACCCAGAGTCCCCTATCATATGCAGATCTATTTTCTGCATCAGTGTGGAGAAATTCCTCTCTTCATGCTGCTTCTTTCAGGGCAAGTTTTACACCTGCACAGTTTGTGATACCACCTCCAAGTTTAGAGAAAAATTACTTTGAGCTGTAAGGTTGGCTCTGCAAGGCATCCCAGGGCCTGTCTGCCACTCAGTTGCCATCGGGGAAGTCATGTCTGGGGCACAGCAGAGCAGGTTCCTATCCCAGACAACAGTTTGGTTGCATGGATGAAGAATGTGATTCGGTTTTCCTGTGTGTTCAGGAAACAGGTGCTTGACACTCCTGTGCCATGGAAAGTGGCGCTCCTTCCCTTCTCCTTTTACTGAAATCATTGATGATGCCATGTCTGAGACTGTGCAAGTCACCAAGGTGTAGCTTAGGCACTGCCCCAGTCTGTGACTTGTCACGTTGAATTGCTCTTCTGCACCAGAATAATTAGGACTGATTCAGTACCTGTTATCCTGAGCCATATCACTGTGGCCTTTGGACTTCAGCATGGTTTGAACTACACCATTGTGCTCCTAACACTGCCTAGCACAGCAGCCTTGTTCATAATCAGAGTGACTGATCATTCTTCTGTAGCAGAATCAACAGCATTTCTATACAGGAAATGTTTAACATTAGGTGATGTTAAGCCACAAGCTTGTGCAAACTTTATGACATCTGACTTGGAGGACTGCCTTTGGCTTTTTCATCTTGGTATTAGAATGTATTTGGCTCTCTAAGAGAAAATTCCTAATGAATTCTCTAACTTCATGTGAATATCTGGCAACCAGTTGAATATTGCTGCTCAGCGGCCATGATTTATGTCTTCGACACCTCAGTCTTCGCGTGAAAAATATCATCCTCCAAGGAAAATAAATTGCTTCAGGATAACATTCTGGGGCTGCATAAAGATTTTTATTTTGGTGTTTCTCGATAGATTGGAAGCACACAAAGAGATTAAGATATAGATAAGAGCACAGAACAGACGTAGAAATACCTCCTGCAAGAATGATAACTATACTTTTTAGTGCCACCTGCTCCTGAGAAAATAATTGCAAAAATCATTGTGACAAATTATAGCAGTAACCAATTCTTAGAATTATGAAGTACCAATTTCAATTTTTGTAATACTCAAATTACAGAACTACCAGTCAAAGTTCCGCTTTCTACACTAATTCTGTAGTGAGAGATTTTTATTTAAGGAAATCCTACTATGATTCACATTGTGAAGTGATTTTTTCATTATTTAGTCAGGTGTGTAGGTGGAAGTTTCTCCTTAGGGGAAGAAGGATGAAAGCCATTAGAACATTTTAAAATATTATCAGATCTAACTAGGAGAAATAACTAAGTAAAATAGCATGAAGAGTTAAACACAATTCCTAGGTCAGTGAGGTACAAAGTAAATGGACATCTCTGAGACAGAAAATTGTTCAAGGCCAGGAAACACTTCTGGGGAAATATGTCTCCTCTTACACTTCTGCCTAAATGTCCTTTTCAATCAATGCTGGAAAGAGGATATGTGTTGCACAGACCTCTGGCAGTGCTTTTTCATTCCTATGCAGACTTAATGAATGAGGAACGGTGAGCAGTGTACCTAGAAAAGGGACTCTTCGAGGTTTCTTGCCTTAACATGAACAACAAGGGTGCAGTTTTGATGAGGAAGAAGTGTGCAAATAAAGCAGGATTATTGCTAATACGGGGAGACAAAAGCCTATGCTACCAGACATAGAATGGAAAAACCCTTGAAAACTCTAGCCCTTCCTTAACACTAGCAATCTCCTCTTCCACCCAGGTTGGGTTTATCAGTGACTTAGCAGATGGGTGCCAGACCTGATGGGGTGTTTTGGGGCAACCTGACTGAGGTACTGGTGCTTGCAGTCAATGCAAGAGCTGCCTCTGAAGAATGACTAGTGGTAGGTAAGGGCAAAGTTTACCTCTCTCCATTGGTTATATGAAGATTTTAGGCAAAATTAAGGCAGGGCCAATGTGTTAGGAGTTGTCCAAATCTGGTGTCCTGATAGAGGTGAAGCTGCTGCAGGACCATGCCCCCTACTCCAGCTAGCAGCAAGGCAGAGCGTGTGTTCCCAGCAGGTACATATGCACACATGCATACGAGCACACACACACGTAGACACTACAGATCCCCTGGTAGCTGGGCTGGTTTACAGCTCCCAACATTTTACCCTTCTCTCTGGCTCATCTATCTGGATCTTTGCTAGTGCTTGTTCACATCCAAGTGTACCCAATTGACATGTATGCACCCCAGTGTCTCCAGTTGCAGAAACACCACAGATGCAAGGGTCTCCAGCCTCTGTCCCACCCCAGAAGCTGTCACTGAGACCCCCACACATACCCCTGGCCCTGAAGGACAGAGCCCCTCACCTGGGAAAATGGCTGAAAATGGGGTTTTGTGATAGACCAGGACAGATTGCTCTGGTTCAGTGCAGGTGTGACCCAGTGGTCCCACAAGCAAAGTGAGTGATTAGTTTAGATGCTGGTTGGCACTCAGTAAAGATTCTCATGTATTTTGAGGGGGCTCAGTCTCATTTATGTCTCATTCTGTTGGGTTTTGATGTTTTTGTCTGAAGACAAGTTCTTGTAAAGCAGAGGGTGGCAATGTGCTAGCTGCCACACCGTGGGAAGAGCAGATGACTGAAATGTCTCCTTACCTCAGTCTAGGGAGATGTGCTGAAGGACACGCAGTAGGAAGCCAATGCAGACGGTGAAACGGGACGTGACTTTGTAGCCCAACAATGGAAATTCCCTAGACGGAGGGAAGCCACTGCTTCTGCTTCCTCATCCTGATGGTGTTTAAGGATTTTCACTTGATGACTCTAACTACATAAACAGTTCCCACAGCTAGTGCTGGAGTCCAGGACTTTCTACTCCTGCCACTAGCTGCCTTGAAAAGTATGTTTCCTGGAAAACAACCAGATATCCCCTCTCACCCTCTGCTTGACTCAGTATCCTCTCAGCCACATTAAATTTGGCTACAGAACCTTTGCAGAAATGTACAAGGCAGCAGAATCTCTCTGTGCAAGCTGCAACACATGATTTCCTAATGTTCTTGTCTCAGCCATCGGATACATCTGATTAATCTGTATCTCTTCTTTGCCTGTATGTGTTCAAACATGCTGATGATACCTTTGGAAAGAAAAAAAGTATAAAAAAAAAAAAAAAGGAAAAAAAGAACAAGGAGTTAACTACTCCTTGGGGGAAAAAAAAAAAAAACCCAAACAAACAAAAATTCCAAAAAGAAACGGAGGTATTGAGATATTGAATCAGGAAGTATATAAACCAGCCTATAGAAACACATGAAGGCAAAAATCCCAGTATCATGTGAGTTGTATCAAACATGGAGAGGTATCCAACATGAACAATTCTTTTTCTTCATATCTGAAAATCAGGATGAATTAAGAGTAATCAGCAAATAAGTTTCCTTGGACTACAAACCATGAGGCTGAATCTCTTTACCTCTACAAAAGCTGTACCCATTGAAGAATTATTGTCCTAGCTATTTCAAATACCAACACTGGTAGAAAGGTATAAAAGTAATTTGCTTTTCTCAGGAATGCTGTATGCTCTGCTGAACCTAGATATAATTAGGGGCGCCTACACTACAGTGAGTGTAGAATCATAGAATCATAGAATCATTTCGGTTGAAAGAGACCCTTGGGATCATCAAGTCCAACCATCAGCCCTACTCTACAAGTTCTCCCCTACACCATATCCCTCAACACCACATCCAATCTACTCTTAAACACAGTCAGGGAGGGTGACTCCACCACCTCCCTGGGCAGCTGATTCCACCGATTGACCACATAAGACATTCTTGACATTCACCGATTGACTGTGAAAAAACTTTTTCCTAGTGTCCAGCCTAACCCTACCCTGCTGCAGCTTGCAGCCATTCCCTCTTGTTCTGTCACTCATTGCCCGTGAGAAGANCATTATTTTTCCATGATGTTTGGCAGACTAAAAGTGAAGTACTCCCCAGCACAATTAAAATTTTCATCCTGTATTGAGCTCCTTCATAACAAAACTTGCTCATATATGAGAAAAAAATTATAATGGTAGGTATTTGTATTTCTCCCAGTCACACTAATATTTACTGTTTCACTTTTAAGGTTTCCAAGGAAGATGTTTACCTCCAAGAAGGACAGCAACACCAAAACAATTCTGAAAGATGTCCACCCTGTACTTGATAGCTTCCAGAGTTCGCAAACATGCAACCACTTCAGGCTATCTGCTCTGGTCCTTATCTGTCTGTGCAGTTAGAAATGTTTTCCTCAATTCAGGAATCTACACTGTAGATTCCCACGTGTGTCCTAAGTACTCCTCTTATCATTCAGTGAAGTTCAGAGAGCAATTTATCTCATCTTAAAATCCATGTCATATGGTCAGTTGCATCACTTTCTAAAATCCATTGTCCAAAATGGGAGCTTAGACACCTAAATAACTTACAGATACCTACAAGATGAAACACTTAATGCTAATTCCACCTTCTTACTCATTTGTCTGTACTTGAGACACCCACCTGGGTCTTGCTGCAATGACACAGGGGCTATCGAGACATATAGCCTCCCAGGGCAGCTGGAGATCAGATGGGATTCCCTAGAGCACCTCAAATAACACTAATATTTAGGTAGCTGAATTCCAAACCTTGTGTCCAAACTTAATCCCTTTTGTTTCAGACCATTCTAGATTCTTAAAGAACAGTCACTGCTTAGCTTTCAGGAAAAAACATTTCATAAATTTAACAGTATTTGTCATGGCTCCCCTCACTCTTCCTTACATGAAACTGTGAACACAGAGTTACAAAATGGTTACTTTAATCTTCCTTCTCCAGACTCACAAAACTTCCTGTTGGGCTTCAAGGAGGTCTTCTGACCAGAGCTCATCATTCCGCCTGTATCCAAACATGCTATAGCAGCTGAGACTGTACCTGTGATGGCAAAAAAAAAAGACATTATTTACCTACCAAACATATGGGAACCCAGTTTATACATTCCAGCAACATGACTAATTTTTGTTAACATCAGTCAAAAAATGCTGAATCATTTTAACATTCAATTTTGCTCACATCTTAAGATTGATTTAGATAGAACTCTTAGTTAGCTGACAACAGCCCTTCTGGAGTTATAATGCTGATTATTCCTACATAAGATTGGGTATATTTTATATATTTTATCTATATCTATCTATCTATCTAAGTATCAATTATATATAAGTATCACATATAAATATTCTGTATAATGAATATATATATAATTTATTATATTATTACATATTTTGACATAATATACTATATTTTGTAATATATTAAAGCATATGTATCCTATATATATAGCATAATGTCATTCATTTCAATACAATATATTATGTTACGGTTATAATTATTTCTCCAGTTTGTCAAGACCTTGTGCCATTAATCGAAATTCTTGAATCAAAAAAACTTGTGAAATGTAGCTCCACATTTTACCTGAAAACCACTTCCTTATTTATTAATCACACTAGAAAATTGCCTAAAACAGAAGGCTCAGGCAAAATAAGGACATTAACATTAGTTAAACACATTACGTCACTACCCGATGATGAAACTATTACGTATCGTTTTTACTAATCAGAGGATATTATAAAGCATGAGTCAGACTGATTTACAAATTTACTATATAAACAAAGCTGAGAAGAGTGCTCAATAGCTCAGGAGTCAAACTGAGGCAGACAGCCTTAGGCAAGGATGAAGACTCTTTTGCTTCTCCTGTTGCTGTATGTGTCCATCTCCTCTGCTTTTCCTGTGGCTCCAGAAGCAGAAGATGAAAGGAAAACCCTAAAGCTTGTAGAGGTAAGTAATTTTCAATGCATTTCTTAGCAAACATAAGGTAGTCTGAGAGTTAACTATAATTGCAATTATTTTCACGGAATTTGCCTTGAAATTGAAGATGTACCATTTTGCAGAGTTTCTAGAGAAAGCTTTTTCTATCAATCTAGAAAATGTGTGGAAATTATATAGAACTTACTTGCCCAAAAGTCACTTGAATATTGCGTAACTTCACTTTTGATGTTGATGTTAAATAATAACACTGCTGCCAAAGTGTGTGTTCTAGCAGCAAGTTTCTGTGGCTGTGCAGAAATCATCAAACTCAGCACCAATTTGCATTTCAGAAGGTGCTTTGAAACTTGGGATATGACTGGTCTCAGTAACATAAGTGAGGAAACTTGCTTGAAGCAGGCATGTATTTCAACATTTTGCTGAATGGATCTTTTATGGAATACTTTGGGGGAAAAAAAAGGGACTTTTATAGAAATACAACACTGCTGCCACACAATGCAACTACTTATTAGAGACAAATTTAGTAGGAAGACCTCAGTTCCCAATATCGTATCTCATAGCTAAAAGTAAATGGCATGATTTGCCAAGTGCTGACTCCTTAGTAGGAGTCACCTACTTTCCTGGGAGTCCTGGCTGTGTGGAGTCTCACTGCCAATCTCTAATTCCTTGAATGAGATCAGTTCTAAGCTTTCTCATAAGTTTTGCAGTTAGAGTAATCGGGCACCATAAATAATGGAGAATTAGTTATTAATAGTAAGTATTAGATGTTAAAGACATTTCTTCATACATTCTATCAGTAAAACAACAAATTCAGAAAGCCATATAAAAACTGTAAGTTGTATCTGACTCTTCACACCAATTCCTGGGGAAAATAGGTTGCTCTTGCTCCTGACAGATGCAGGACGACAATATGGGAATAGTTCAAGATTACTTAGAAAATTTAAATGGGACTGAAGACGGTACTGATATGCCATAACACTGTTCTTTTTTTAACCTCTGGTTCAGAGTTATCTGCAGAATTTCTACAATCTTCAACGGGATTACCAGCCCCATTTGAGAAAGAAGGGTGAAAATCCCCTTGCTGAAAAGCTCAAGGAAATGCAGACATTCTTCGGACTAGAAGTGACCGGGAAACCTGATCTTGACACTTTGGAGATCATGAAAAAACCCAGATGTGGTATACCTGATGTAGGGCAATATGTGTTCACAACAGGGAATCCCAAATGGAAAAGAAACAGTCTGACGTACAGGTAACCTTTCCTAATCTGGTTCAAAAGATGTACAAAAATGTAGCATCCCAACTTTGGGGAATCTGGAGTAAATAATATGCTATAATAATGTCATATATGGACATCCAGAGTGATTAACTGATTTCTGGAAGACAGACACTCCAGAAGGCAGTATCTAAAATGAAGCCATTATACATTTCATTGATGAAAGATATGTCTACTATTTCTGACTTTTACACCAGCTATTATTTTTCAGCTAACATGTTGTGCTCCTAACAATATAACAACAGTGTTGTCTTTGCCTTGAAGGATTTTGAATTACACCCCAAAGATGAGGCAAGCTGATGTAGACGAAGCAATCCGAAAAGCTCTCAGTGTCTGGAGCAATGTGACACCATTGACATTCCAGAAGGTTGAGGACAAAGAAGCAGATATAATGATCTCTTTTGCTTATAGAGGTAACATTGATATGTCTACCTACTAAACAACTATTTGTAATCACGGAAATAATTTAGGATTCTAACTGACTTTTTCCCTCTTCATCTTAGACCATTACGACAACTCTCCTTTTGATGGCCCCAATGGGCAGCTGGCTCACGCTTTCCAGCCTGGTGAAGGTATTGGTGGCGATGTGCACCTTGATGAAGAGGAAGCCTGGTCAAAAAATGGAATAGGTAAGGACTTTGTAACTGGATCCATTTATATAGTTTTAGTTCGTACAATGTGTGCTCATGTGATGCTTAGTTCATGAGCCTGATTACAGACCAAAAACAGGCAACAGTGGCAGAACTTTTCTTTGGTCATTTGTAGGAATCTGTTCTCAGAAAATATATTTTTTAGGTCATAATGATTGATAATGGCAACTAAGTCAGCACTTAAAAATTTTTTTTTTGTTCAGATGAAACTTAAAAATCAGATACAGTAAGATCTGGCAGTGAATTTCTCAAGTCAATTCCTTTATCTTTCTTAATCTGGCACTTCAAAGTTCAGTGCTAATTAGGGTGATCAAGTATCATCTAAACTGGCATCTCAGTGTTTGTTTTGGAGGCTTTTTTCTGTTGGATCACTTAACCTCCACTCATCATTGGCATGTTCTTTGATGTAAGCAGTCTATGTGATAGCAGAAGAAACAGGGTTTGTATTTAAGACACAAGAATGCTAGAGAAAGGACACGGAGTTCAGCTGGACATTCTTTAGTTACTCATAAAGCTTTTCTGTCACAATATTTTTGAATTGTAATGTTGATAGCATTACTTACAGTCTCTCCTGTACCTGTCATGTAATGTAGGAGACTGCATATGTGCATCCCATTTAGTCAGCCGTGCTGAATACTGAAATGGATTTTACCTTGTTTCATATGAATTTTATCGTACAGGCTACAACTTGTTCATTGTTGTTGCCCATGAGCTTGGCCATTCACTGGGTCTGTCTCATTCAAATGATCCTGGAGCACTGATGTATCCGACTTACTCCTACACGGACCCCAATGAATTTCTTCTTCCTCAAGATGACATTGATGGCATTCAAGCCATCTATGGTAAGAAAAAATATTTTTATTCAATATTTCTACTTGAGAGGCCGGTAAACAGTAATAAGAACATATTTAAAATACTCTTATTCCACCAAAATGAGAAATTTAACTGTTGCTGAACAATGGATAAACAAAAAGAGCAAAAAAATTCATGAGTTAGCTTCAGCTGAAGTCCAGTTCTGCAAAAAAAATCATTTTGGAAAAGATGAACACAACTGTTTTTATCAACATTAAAAGTCTGCATTTGGTGACAGATGCTTAGTTTAAAACCATATGCCTTCTCGTTCTTTGTAGAGTACAGTCTGGTGTCCTCGGAGACCTTCCAAACACTTTATACTTCTCCATACTAAAAACTAAAATATTCTTCCTATAGGACAGTCTAATGCTACTGTGCAGCCATCAGGACCCATAACTCCACAAGCTTGTGATCCAAATTTGACATTTGATGCTATTACTACCCTACGTGGAGAAACAATATTCTTCAAGGGCAGGTAACAAGAATAAGAATATATATCATGTCTTTAAAATATTCAGTGTTTTTAAAAAATCTGTCATCAGTGTGGGAAAACTGTCCTTTTGGAATGTGGAACATAGACAAGCACTAGAAAATCACCATGTGTTTACACAAGTGAGAGTTCTCAAATCATTAATCCCAAGAGCCCTAGTTGATAAGAGCAGTGAAGGAGATGAGGACTTGTAGGTTGTTTTGCAAGTATTCTGCTGCTGTGGCCACTGCTGCAACAGACTTGTCTCTGAACTCAGCTAATAGCAAAGCAAGAGGATTCATATATCCCTTAGCAATGTATCCACAGGTCCCATCCTGTGACTTCTGCTACTGCTTTATACAAGAACAAGGGCAGCACTGTTATGTAGATAGATGTTTTTTTGGTGGTTATAAAGCCAAATCTTAGCATCATATATTCATCTTGCCTGGTTTTTGGCATGTAACAGGTACTAAAGTTAAGATGCAGTCACTCTAGATTTCCTTTACATTCAATGGATGGAGACACTGACACCCATCTCCCTCCTGTTATACTTCAGGAGCTGTAGGAATTGTTTTGCACTTATGCTCGGAGTGGAACTATTTTAATATTATTT
>VZTM01028769.1:0-32665 GCA_013400555.1 Jacana jacana
TTGGAGATGACCCCTCTGATCTTGATCCAGAGGCATTCAATAGGGCTCCCACAATCGCTGTAGTTGACTTCTGTACATTCAAGGTTCTCCTTACCATGGAGCATGACTCCGACTCTTCTTCTTCCTTGCCTGTCTTCATGAAACAGCCGATAGCCATCCGTCATGGCCCACCATGTTTCAGTTACTCCTATGATATTATAACTTTCTAACTGGGCATAGAGCTCCAGTTCACTCCTGTCTGTTTCCAAGGCTCCATGTATTCGTATACATAAATTGAGGTGTGCTTCTGGTTCTTGTCTTGGGAGGCAGCTAAGGAACATTTGTCGCTGCTCAGGTTGACCTGGTTTATTCCCCAGTTGGTTGCAGTGGTGTGAGCACTGCCACTGCCTCACCAAGTTGGCCAGCACATTGCCAATGATTCCCTTGCCTCTTCTAGAAGGGGTGGATCCCACCCCTCCCTAACGGCCTATAGTTGTCAAAGGATGTCCCACTGTTATAAAAGCCAAACCCTCATGATGGCAGCAGCTATGAAGCCAGAAGTTGATTTGCATTATACGTGCATTTCTGGTAAACTGGAAGAGAAGATAACTTGGGCACCAATAGTTTTTGCTTGCATCCTCAGGGCTTTGTAGTCTTCCTTGTTTCTGCCCAAGTTCTGGCTTGCGTTGTCGTTCACACCACATGAAAGAGTAGTGGTGGTTGGTAGTCTGCACTCCTGGCAAGTTGTGGCACCCACTTGGCAACAGCTCAGACCTTAGGTCCTCGAAGGTGGTAGCCCTCTTGACTGTCAGGCTGCCTTGGTCCCTGTCAGGCTGGCAGATGGGCACCTCAGTGCCCCTTAACAGTCAACCACTAGGAGTACTTGTTTCTTTTTGTAGTATCCACTGTGTGGTGAGAACAAATCGTGTCCAAGGATACTCCTTCACGCAACAACTTGTAACAGTTTTAAGTAGGTATCAGTGATCCAGCTTTTATCACTTGATATTCACTTGAATACCAGACACTGTCCTTTGTTACTTGTGATGTAGAAAGGTGAAAGAGGCCTGAACAAAATGAGTGGAGGCTGCTTACTTCAGGAATGCAGAGCTCAGTGTATATATGAAGCATAGAACATCTGCCTATCAAGGGTGATAGTTTATGGTAATATTTTAAAAGGATTTTTTATTAATAGTTTACCCTTATTATTGGCCTCTTTCTTGTAAGTGGTGTTTTGAAACACAGTTCATTTGAGTCTCTGCCACTAGTTGACAACAAAGCAGAAGAAATTCTCAAGAACGAGGACAGTAGTGCTTGTTGGGTTATTCCCACGTTTGATCTCCGCTCCAGTATTTTTGCTTTTTCTTTTCCAAATTTCATTCTGAGAGAAAGGTTTCCTTGTGTTACTGAAGACTATGTGCTTTACTGTGCTAGGGACAGTCCTCGTGGTTCAGGTGACGTGTGCGTGTTGGGTAAGTAATATTCATACCTTAATTCTTCTGTTTCTTGTGCTAGTCTGACAGGATCCAGCTGTTAGCTACGAGTTGTTCTCTTGCTTCTGTGAACTTTAAGAAAATTATGCTAATTAATTAAGGAAACCAATGCTGAAAAAAAAAAACCCTGAAAAGCAAAAAAGCATGTTGGAATTGTTAGTTTGCATGTTACTGTTTAATGTGGCTGGCTGTCCAAAAGCTGATTGTTGCTTTGTCTGGTCTGCTAAGATAGTGTAGTTGAAACAGATCACATAGCGGAATGGAAGTATTTTTGCATTGCGTCTTCATATTTGAAAACCACAAATGAAATAAAAAATTAGAATAGTGGCTTCTGTGCAGCTAGACCATTGATGATAATCCCTTTGACTTTTATCTTAAGTCTTCGCTTTTGTTACTATAAATAACATCTTAAAGCATTGTGTGAAAGGAGCTTCGTCTATCTTTAAAAATGGGAGATTTGACATAACTTTGTTTTATGGTATTAGGGAATTCTTTGTTGTTGGCTTAACAGAGACCTACTATTATTTCCATATTTGTTCTGAGTTAATTCTTTTTCAGACATGCAGAAACATTGTGGCTTGGGAAGTTTTGATGGCCTTTCCCTTTGATCCACAATCAATGCTACTTTGAAGAGCTGTATTTTATTTTGGTTTGCTCTAGGGTTTCCTCCAGTTTGCTTTATTCAAAGTAATTTTTGCACTTGTTAGACAAGGTTGAGCCTGCACATACTTTTTTTCAACCTTCTGTAGTTGTGTTTAAAGTGTCAGTGCTTTCTTTTGTGAGTGTGGAATAATACAGAAATTAGTGTGGGTTTATATATATATTTTTTTCATTTTAAAAAGTGATCTACAAATGAAATATACATTTAATCTAGTTCAGCTACCTACCAGCATTCTTCCAAGGCAGATTGAGAGGAATGAAATTCTATCTCTTGAGACAGCCCTTTAACCCCTGGCACCACAGACCTTTAGGAAGGCCGGTAATGGGACCCGTTTTCTGCAATGTCACATTACTTGTGTCAAAGCAGAGTAACGTAGGAGAAACCCCTCGTAAGAACTTAAATATGAGCATTCCTCAACAATGTGGTGGTGTTCTCAGTGCCTTAAGGTACAGTTTAATGCTCACTGTTACGGTGAACGCTGCCAGTGGCTCCTGGCTTACCTTTCTCTGTAGAAGAACCAATATTTTCCTGTCATACTTATGTTTCTGTTGAAATAATTATTTTTTTTCTTTTTCCAGCAGTTGACAAGTTTCTCACAAACAGGATTTGCTCAGTTTCACAGGGAACTGGTGGAATCATAGTGAAATAGTTTCCTCTAACCACACCCAAGGCCCTACCCACTCCTTACGGTGAGGTTGCTCAGGATCTGCTAGCCCAGTTCACCAGGTTCTACTATCAAACCGTGTCATTGCAGCATCCTAGTCTGGATGAGATAGCATGCCCTCCTCAAGGAGAAAAGTTAAACTCCCTGTACTTCCTGCTGGAGCCTTGGACTAGTCAGATTTTTTGTTTGTTTGTTTAATGCTGTAAGCTTCAAAATGTTCTCTGTTTTCCTGGGTGTCATCATGATAATCTTGGCATTCCATGTAAACAGCGGCAAGTCAATAGTGACCTCTTTTTTTCCACTATGTCTGCTATCAGGACCTGGGAGAAGGTGTGATTAGTCAAAATTATTTCATTACTATTCCATGGATTCCAGTTGAAACTGATCAGATATTCCTTTTGGGAAACTACAGACTGAAGGAATTAAATATCATAGAATACTTTGGATTGGAAGGGACCTTTCAAGGTCATCTGGTCCAAATGCTCCCACCGCAGTGAGCCTTCATGAGCCTTAGCCTTCACTCTGGAGCAGTCAGCTTCCAATGCAGAGGCAGAACAACCACAGAATAGAGCCAGCTCTAAGCAACGCGTCCCAGTTCGTCCCATTTACTCATCGTTTTAGTTCAGGTATCAAATCCCCATGCTTCTCAAGGACAACAGATTGGCCATAGGTGACCCATTTAATCTCTTACCAACTTTGAATGAGAGTTATCCTCCCCAGAGGAACCCAACTCGTCGATGTACTGCTCCTCTGAGGCTGCTCTGTCTTTGTGAAGTCCTGCTAGTTTCCTGTTGGTAGAGTTACTTTATTGGGAGGAGATGTACCTGCTGAGAATATAAAAAGCATAAAGAGTTACCATCTATCTGCAGTTAATCTTAGTTTTGAAGGGATGACCTGTGTCTCTCTGAATATCATCCCTTAAGCAGACTGGTATCTAAACATAACCACTTACCACTATGGTACTTTAGCACAGACTCATAAGTATCAGGAGACAGTTAATAAGCCATCTGGCAGTGCATGCCTTTTTCCTAGAGCCTCTCCAGTTTCACTGCACTCAGTTGGGGTTGGGACTGCACTTAGTGGTGGAGGGATCTAGAGCAGCACCATTCACTTTGATCTAAGCTAGCTCTGGTGTTTCTGGCGCTGGAACTGGAAACAAGGGGATCTAGTATTTTTGTCTTTGAATGGCAAGAGTTCAGCTTGCTTTAATGGATTGAGCTTAGCAGGACAAAATCTATGTAGAACCTGGTATGTAGTGTTCTTCAATATCAGAGGACCTTTTAGATTATGTTTTTAACATATGGGATGCAGCTGTTATATTGTTGGATTGAGTCTGATATGGCATCCTGTACCTCAGGGGTCTGGGGAGACTTGTTTTGTGGTGTAGCATTGAATTCAGTCTCTAACAACCTTTGCTAGCGTTGGCAGCCACAGTTCAGGCTGTGCTTTGGAATCATCACGGGCATTCAAACAGTCATTAAGAGGATCGGGCTGTAGTTCTCAGAAGACATCCCAGGTCTTGTCCTACTTTATTGTTCATGATTTTGGAGCGTAAGAAAGTAACTTATTTAGAAGGCACACCTTACATACTCTGTTTTAAAATTCATCTTCCTGTATGCATAGATTGGTCTAGCTGAGCCTGTGGTGATGAGCATATCCCTGCTGCTTGCAGAGGCTCAACACTAGAGCATAGTCTGACTTACAGATAACATTTCTAATCATCTACAACTTCAGAAGTGTTCCTTGGCAGCCAAGTGTTTTGAGCTGGTAAATGATTTGGTTTAGAGAGCCTAATGTCAACACTCTTTTTTTCTCTTGTGAGCTTGGTTAAGTATAGATAGGATCAGAAATTTAGTGAAGCAGTCATTCTAGTCAGGGGTTAGATCGCTTTATCTCGGTTAGCTTCTTGTGTAACGTGATGTCTAGAGAGGGAAAGGAGCCTTAACCAAAGTATACGTCAACCATTTGAAGGTCAAAGTTTTACTCTATTTACTGGCTCTTAGCAGCCTGGAGAACCTGCCTAGCTGTGTGCAGTGGTTAACTATAGTTGGTGAAATGCCTTGTGAAATGTCTACAGAATCTAGTAAACCACAGACGAGCTTCATGTCCTGTATGATTTTTTGTTGCCTTTATGACTTGAACCTTCTTTATGTAAGATGAGGCTCTACTGCTACATTGTACTGCCGAAGTACTTAGCTTCATCCTTCATTAAATGATAACTATTTTGGTTTTCTTTATGTTCCATCAGTTTAAACTGAACAAATCTCACATCCAGATGTTTTAATGCATCCGTTGATGTCTGGTGTTGGATAAATGTTAATTCTTTTCATGTCTCAAAACTCTTAGTTATCCACCAGCTGCTGGGAGATCTGTTTGCATTGCTGTATCAGAGAAGCGTGTGACATCCCGTGTCACTACACTTACCTGCCAGTATTTCCTACCGAGGGTAGCAGGAGAAAATAGACCCTTGCTGGCCACAGTCTGCTGTCATTCTTCTGGACTATGATTCTGGCAGTGACATGCTGATTGCACCACCTTCTTTCATCTTATTTGGTATTTATCATTTAGAAATTCTAGACAGGTAAAACCAAAGAGAACCTCTTTGGAATTCAGTGTTTAGAGCAGGAAAAGCGTCTTAATTAGAGCATTAGGCATTACTTTCATAATCATAGAACCGATAATGATAGGTGAAGTTGGAAAGGGCCCAGACAAGGTCACCTTGTCTGTTTAGACGTGAAAATAAGACACATGCCCCAAATTAGTTTTAGTTTTTGAATAAAATCACTTTGTAACTTTAATTACCCATAGAGGCTAGGACTTCTCTGGCCTTTGCCAGAACCTAGGCTTTTTGTGGAATTTCATATCCTGCTTAAAAATTAGGATAACTGGGAGAACAAAATGATTATGAAAAGTTGTCTGATGGGCATGATTTAAATTTCAAATATACCATTACTTCTTTTTTTCTTATTTTTTTTTCACAGTGACTAGACAGAAAACATCAGTTCTCTTGTAGAGATTGAGGTTTCTGTATCCATTTAATAGCGTCCATTCACATTCTCTGCTTTTTTGAGGCTTTTTTGGAAGTAGTCTTTGATTTTTTTTTTGGCAGTTTGATTTATCAATGCTACAGCATTTTCATACTTAGTGCAGTAATGCTTAATGCATTCTAATCTGTTTCTTAATTTGTTTCATTCATCATGCAGGTTTTTGAGACATCTTGCAAGCACTCATCTTCTGAGAAAGGAGAAAAAAAAAAGTAGGATGAGATAGTGAGGCTGACTGTCTGGCTGTGGAATAAGCTCAGTGAATATCCATTGAATACATTTTAAAATAAGTTACTATTGCAGTTATTATGTTAATACCTTTCTGTTACTGGTTTCAAGACGACCCATGGTTCCACAAGTGTGTACCTTCCTGAAGATGTTAGAGACTACGAAGTGATTGCCTGGATTGTTCTTTTACTGAGGTCTCTCTCTTTGAAATGACTTCTTTTTGGGCAAGAATAATAAAATTCTGTGTAACCAATTTTGCTACGTTGGCAATCCTTGTCAAACAGGTTGTTTGTCTTCCTTTTGTCTTGTTCCTGGGATGCTCTCCTGTCAAGTTGTGTTGCATTATTAAACATCTCCTGTCTGTTAAGCACATGTCAGCAGAATGGCTGGACAATTCAGCAAGTGCTTGGGTCCATCAGGCCAGATCGTAGACAACAAAGGGGAAGCAATAGTACAGAGAATGAGCTGTCTTTTATAAAGCTACTGATCTTTTAAAATGATGGTGGGGATTCTTGTGGTGATTTACTTTGCTCTGCTCAGTACATCTGTGCAGCTGGAGACTTTGAATATATGTCAGTCACAGTACAACAGTGGCCTCCTGGGCAATAGCTGAAGTGCCTTTTGCCAGGTATCCCAGTAGAAAAGATTGGATGGGAGGACAGAATAAGGATTCCCATGTTTTGATGTGGTCCCTTGAATTCCTGACATAGCACTCCAAATCTTATATGTACATGATTGAGATGACATTATATATATCTCTATAATGTTAAATGTTGTGTTGTAGCCCTGTGAGTCTGATTGGGAGAATCGCAGAAGCAAGTCTGTGTGCCTGGGACATTCGGGCTGCCCAGAAGGAGCCCCCCCCAGCATCCCTTGGGTGTTGACAGCAATAGCAAGAAACGGGCACTGCTCCCAGCTCTTGGGTTGGTCCAGTTGTGTGTTTGTTTCATCTTGCAAACCACGTTCTTCATGCTAAAATGCTGTTCCTCCAGTCCATGTTCATGGATCAGCAGACTCACTGCCAGTTTCCTCTATCACTTTTGGAATAAGAGCTACCCATCTGACTGGAACTTGTCAATGATAACCAATCTATACCTTTGTCTTGGACTGATTCTCTTTGTCCTTAGTAAAAGTCTGCTTGTAAATACTGTGGTTTCTAGAGCATGGAATTGGCCCCCAAAGAGCAGATGCTGAAAGAAAATGGAACTAATGCTTTAAGCTAGTTTGAACATTACAGATATCTTAGTAATTTGGATCTTTCATTTCCTTTGTGATACAGTGTTCCAATGATGGTGAGCCTCACTAAGTGCTTGTGATGTTAAAACATGTTCTTTTTTTTAGAGTTGTAGAAGCACTTAAGAACTAGAGGGCTGTGGCTTCACAAGGTAAATTTGGAGATTTTTATCAGTCTGGCTGTGCAAGTTGCTGCATGCTGTATACATGCATTGCTGATGATTGTTGCATTTACCAAGTACCTCCAGGAACTTCTCAGTACCTGTGCTACAATGAGCCCTTCACAGTAAATGTTTGATGTTCACTGTAACCCTTGTGGGTTATTAATTTAGCCTCCAGGCCCAAGCAGCAGTGGCGCTTGTGGAGGAGACAACAGAACTCATATGGCTGTCTGGGGAGTTTTCTGGTGAAAGAGATAATAAATGTGGGAGAAGTGAACAAACAGGTGCTTGACTGACTGAAGGGTTCAGGATACAGCGCAAGAGAGAAATGAAAAGAGGAGTGACCATGAAAAGGGTGAAAGGCCTTGAGGCTGAAGTCAGTATGTGAGCAATCATTTGTCCTATTGTTTCAAGGTCTCCAAAAAAATCAACTGGCCTGTGAACTACGGCTCGAAAAGTTTCACTGGAGATGGGAAACTAGAAAAAAAATTGGAGTATTAGAGTCAAAGCAGCTGATCAAGAATGCTTTGTATGGATTTTAGCCGTTAGATCAGAAAGCATTGCTTTCTTGTCTTTTAATCTCTTCAGAAAAAAACAACCAACCCAAAAAAATATTCTAACTTAATCTTTAAAATTAGTTTGGTCTAAGTGTTTGGGTTGTTTGTTTGCTGTTGTTGTTTTGGTTTGGTTTGTTTGTTTGTTTTCAGGGACCTGATGCCATCTTTTTGTATATTAACATCTAATGAATATAATTCATATGTTGTAAAAGAGTAAGTATGCTTCCATCTCCATTAATTTGTGGGGTTACCTACTTTGCTTGGAGATAGATCGTTTGACACGTTATCCAAACATTCCCATCTTCTGATAATTCTCAAAATCTTTCAACACTTACATTCAATTAAAAAAACAGCATAAAAAAAGAAAATCACTGTGTAGTCAATTTTAGCTATCCTTAATGAGGACACACACAGTTTCACACTGCCATTTTCAAGTGCTAAATCATTACATTAGTGCCTGAGCTGGAGGTGAATGTTTCAAGCTATTAAAAGTAATTTTTAATAAAATAAAATAATGCCCCTGTCTTCATTCAGAGCTAGATCTACAGAAGTGGCTGCCTTGATAACTGAGGTTGGTGTATATCTATATGCGTGGTGATTGGGAAACGCTTCTGAAAGAGCTGCAAAGAGAATGAGCGGTTTAAAACAGATAATGAATCACTGCACCTGTATGCTGTTATCAGCATTTGTAGGGCTGTTATGGCAAGAATCTTCATGTGTTAGTTAAAATGTTGTTAAGTGTTGGAGTTAATTTTATAGAAAAATGTGGGTATGCTGGGGGAGGGAAGGGTTCTGGGGAAAGCATTCTGAGGATTAGTGTTCTGAAAAACCCAGGGTTTTAAGTGCTACATATATACATAATAATAGTTATGAAGCTTATTACTTTTAGTACTTGCATACATTTTCTGGGATTACTGGAAGAGAATGAAACTGGGTTTACGTCTGCTGGCATGTCACGTGGTGAGAAGACTGTGTGCTGGGCTGACACTGATGTAATCCTGGGGAGGAAGATGGTAGTGCTGCCTTGGGAAGCAGTAAAGAGATGGAGGTATTGTACTAAGGAGAAGTGGAAGAGCAAATAAACCGAAGGTAGGGGGGGGACAATTAAAACCTACGACTTAGAATGAAAGAAATGAGGGGAAAAAAGACCATTCTGAATTCGAGGACAAGATTTCTATTTATTTATTTAATTATTTATCTATTTTCCTACCATTTCACTTAATTCAATAACCAGCTGCAGTCCCCAAACCTTCATCTTTAAAGTTTGGGTAGTTTTCAGACTTTGGTAGTGTAAGGATTGCAACAAAACGTTGAGATTACAAAAAAAAATAAAAAAGTTCTGTCATCTTTCTTCCATAGAAGACAGGGCCTTTGTTTTGGAGATTAAATATTATGTTATTATTATGTTGTATTCTGTTTGTTTATAGACCATGTTCCATTATGGGCTATCTCAGCCAAAGGAGTATTGTTGAAATTATAAGTATTTCCTTTGAACAAACTGAAAAGACAAGTTTGTCTTCTGAAACATTCTCTGATCCATTTGGCAGTAAGATCTCCTATTCGAATTCTCAGGATTGGTTTCAAATTATCTGGCCCAGGTTATTTCTAGAGCAGTAAAAAATATAAATCTTCTCGAATCTCCCATGTCCAAAAGTCTGACTTGATGCTTGAATATGAGACTGGTAGTTTTCTTTTTGTGATTCTGGACACCTTGGTTTATTTTTGTTTTAAGCTGAGAGGACATAGCATGTACATCTCCTAGGTACAATTTTATGTCTTTGGATGAGGTTGTCTGGCACAGTTAAAGGAAGATTGAATTCCTGGGTTTGAACTGTAAGGCTTATTTAATTACTGATTCTCATCGTTTCAAAGGTACGGTACGAGTTCAGTAGTTACACTGGAAGCCCAAGTTGAGGCAGTGGAATTTAAAAACGGTTTTAATTTTTCTTGTTCACTTATTGCTAGCTATTTTTGGCGGGAAATGGAAGATATAGCTAAAACATATTATTATCCACTTGTAAAACATTAACTCTGAAATTATATGCATACACCCCATAGACGTTGAAATTATTTGCCAGTAGCATTCCTAGGAGGTGACAGTTTTTGTTGCTACGTTTGCTGAGGTGATGTGACTTTAGGGAAATTCAGATCCTCATGTGTTTGNTGTGCTGCTTCTCTGTTGACCAGTTGCTTTGTTGTGTAGTTCTGTGGTGGTAGTTGTATGTGTGTGGCTGATGGTCATTTCTCACTGTAACCTGGTCAGCTTGACTTGGAGGGGTCAGCCAGACCTGTAGCTCAGAATAATGCCTTCAAGCAGGGTCAGGAGTTTGGAGCCTCCACAACTGCTAATTATTCTGAACAGGGTTTCCCTGCACGGGTGTTCTGTATTTTGGTTTGAGATCTGATAACAAAACGTTTGCTTAACAATCAGCATTTTGTCTCCTTACAAACTCCAGATTTGAAGCCACAGTTCACCTTTCTTCTTTATAGGCTGGAGGTCCTATTTAATTTGTTTACCTATGCCAAGTGATTGGTCCTGATGGTTTAAATCTCTACGGCAAATCAGCATCCAGCTGGTAGGCAGTTGTACTGATGAGGAACCATTGATTTTTCTCTCCTATCAATAAGAAATGTCCTTAGCTTTCATGATACTTCTTCCCTGCCATAATGTTGCCCTGCTACCTGGCTGGTCTCACTGTCAGGGCTGTTCTCAGTTGCTGATCACATTATATGTGGATGTGATTAACAGCCTGATAAAAATGTTTAAGTCAATACTTGAGAAGCCTAGATAAAGATAATGCCTTGCGGTGAGAGATTTTTAATAGTGTGTTCTATTTGATGTAAACCAATGGTAAAGAATTGCTGTTCTTAACAGAAAAACCTTTTGTATCAAGGATTAAAGTTTGCCGAGCTTGGCATGATTTAGCAGTATCCAGAAAACGAAAATTTAAGAAAACACAGACAATTCTTTTTTCNTTAAACCCCTGACTGAATATACTGTGTAACAGCCGTGGTTTGCTCTCTCTTGGTTCGCTTTGCTTGGTTTACAGTTACCGTCCTGCCAGTTAACAGCTGGATATATTCAATGTAGAGTGAGGGGTCTTAGGATAAGAAATACGATGTGGTTTTAAGGAGACCCTCAGACCATTAAAAATAGAAGCTCATCTTGAACAGAAAGTCTAGCTTTATGAGAGGTCTCTTTATATTCCTTTTTAATTTCCTCNTTTCCTTTCATAAGAAGGAAAGGGGAGCATGTAAACAAAATATTCTGTGTGCACTTCTCCAGAGTAACAGGCTTTTGAAAGATTATTAGCTTGAATTTAGTCAGGTCGCATTATTTTACAAGGTCTCCGGGAACAAGTGAGCATGTAACTTTTCTCAAAACTTGAAGAATGCTGTTCCTTCTGACCCAATTTTGTTTATGTATATATATACTAATACAAACCAGATAGATGCATTTTCTTTCTAATACACAGGTATGTTTTCTTTCTAATCTGTCTGTATTGTGACAAGTGGTTTTAGTAGTAGTTGTTAAATAGTGTATATTTCAAACTTTTCAACAGATACTACCAAATATCACTATAAACCACCAGCCTGCACTTCAGCTCTGCAATAAATGATGTATTTAATAGGACAGGGGCAGGTGGACTTCGGTGATGAGATGAGGGAAAGGACTATGTGGAGCCTGATAAGAAGGACTGAACAAATAAATGACAAAAAATGGATATGAGTTAGCGAACTATAAAATATTATCCTATTTTTGAAAATCTTAGATGAGTAATTGTCAACTGTGCCATCTGTAAGTAATGTGGGCTTCCAAACTTGTGGCAATTAAAACTGCCTAGCCTCCCACTCTAGCCCTTTATTTTTTTCCGTGTACGAGTCAGTACTGCAGACTAATCTCTTATGACATTAATCGTCTCATGAGGAGAGACAGAATAAATCACAGTAGCCCTTCCTCTCTTCGCTCATGAAGATAAATGCCATAACACGATGGCTGATCTTTGTTATGACACTAACCATTATATATTTAACAGAGATAGCAGAATCCCACTGACAGCTAACAAAAGAATTCTCTCTTTACGCATTCTATGAGAAAGCTGTACTTCTTTAGTTCAAAAACATGACTTACCCTATCTGCTTTCAGAGCAATTTAAGCAGTAGATCTAGATTGTGCCAGTGAACTCTGTTCTGTACACAATGATGTCATGATTCAGACTAATGAAAACTGATGTGAAATAATTGTGCAAGTTTTGGAAGAAAAAAACTGCATAACACCCAAGGACTCTTAAGACTCTTTTGTATTGTCTGTTCTGTCAAGAGAGAATAACTCTCTATTTAAAACAATCAAGCAAGCAACAGCCCTCCACCCCCTAAAGAAAACCCCACAACTAA
Source organism: Jacana jacana (assembly GCA_013400555.1). Taxonomy (NCBI): domain Eukaryota; kingdom Metazoa; phylum Chordata; class Aves; order Charadriiformes; family Jacanidae; genus Jacana; species Jacana jacana. Next base: position 12,413 of record VZTM01028769.1, read on the forward strand.
GCCCAAAATGAAAACAAGGCTTTCATAATTTTTCATTTTGTGGAGATTTCAGTTTCATGGAACTGAAAGTGGCTTTTTGTTGTGTATATGATTGCAAGGGACTTGTAATTTTTCCAGCTTCATCACTTGCCATACAGAACTTTGGAATTTCCTTCCAGGTCTTCCATGCATTAGACACATTCTGGTCAGTCTTTCTGTGATAAAATTACTAAGAAAGATTCTTGGTAATTTTCTGCATCTCTGCTTGCTTATTAATTTGAAGGGAGTGATGCTGTGTATCATCCTGTGAGTGAGGAACACAGCAAACAATGGAGCTGTCAATTTTAGGGACTTCCCTTGTGAGGTGAATAGGATCAATGTGCCTTATGCTGCCTTTTCACCTAAGCATCAGAATGTCCTGTAAATTTCATGAGGTAGTTTCATGCCATCTATCTGTCAGAATTAAAATGGAAGTATAATTTTTACAGCTTTATTTTTATGTTTGCTGTTGTTAACATGGACAGAAGTACTTCTTGGTTGGTTAAACGTTCTCGGGGGGCATCGATGGAGTCAGTGTAAGCTGTAGCATGAAACTCATTGTACCTGGATGAAATATGTAAAAGGCTGAAAATAATAGGTAAGAGTATTTAGATAGAGTGAATAGATTGCATAGTTTAAAATATTTTATTTGTGTTTTGCTGTTCTTCTACATTCCATGCCCCCCCTTTTTTGTTGTTGTTTTGTTGTTTTCTTTTTTGCCTGCTGGAGGTCTTAGGTCTGTATCTTTAGGACGCTGTCTAACAAGATAAGCTCTGAGAGTGAAGCAATGGCCAGAAAACCGGCATAACTGTCACCTCCTGTTAAATTTGGTACAATCAGAGAGTAGCCAGTAGGAGTTTTATTTCTCACATTAAAAGTAACCCTTACACGTTACATTTGCCTGAGGAAATTAAGCAATGAAGGCTTTTAAAACAAACACTCATTCTCTCTGTTGATTTTCGTGGGAAGTTTTACTCTTCTTTTTTTTTAAATTATACTATGATGAAAAATAGTAACACTCCAAAACTTTCCATATCTCAGAAGAAAAACCTACCCATATCAGCTTTCCACAGAGAAAATGCCATGCATGAAAGAAAATATGTTTGGGGTTTGGTGCTTCTCAGCATTTTTTTTTCTTGTTCCCTTAGTAGTGATGAATGTATTTATACTGGTGGAAGTTCTTTCCTGTGTTATCTGTAATATAAAGGCAACTGACAGGGCACTTATAGCCATTCCTCTCCATTAGTTCCAGTCACCTAAGCATGGCCTCTCTTCACTTTGTACAGGGATAGGTGTCAAAAGGGAAATTTTATCGGGACTGGAATTAGAGGTGTTTCAGGTTTGTGGCCTATGTGATCATTGAATGAGTGCAGATCTCAGTAATGTTTCTGGGTGGCAGAGCTGTTATTTTTCTCTTGGCCCCTTCTCTGAAATAATAGTTTGTAGTTGTAAACAGCTTTGACCCATGTTTTTCAGCTGGGTGCACTGATGCAAAACTTGAAATTTTTACTCTAAACTAAAGAGGCAGAGAAAAGGGTCTGCAAGCCACAGGAGGTTCACAATACGATTTGTCCTGTCAGCACCTGAGAGCTTCTCCAGGTTAGACAACCCCAGCTCCCTCAGCTGCTCCTCAGCAAACTTGTTCTGCAGATCCCTCACCAGCTTTGTTGCCCTTCTGGACATGCTCCAGCACCTCCATGTCTTTCTTGTAGTGAGGGGCCCAAAACTGGGCACGGTACTCAAGGTGGGGCATCACCAGTGCTGAGTACAGGGGGACGATCACTTGCCTAATCCTGCAGAAAGGTGGGAGATGAAGAAGTTAGGGGTATTGCAACACCTCAGAAGAAGATGAGAATATCACTTGGAAATTAGAGAAAGGCTGGGCAGGGTGAGAGGCAGTGGGGTATTGTGGTAGAAAGCAGGAAGAGGTATGGCTTGCATGGCTAAGCAGAGACTGGACTGCACTGTCAAAACGGAGCAGTCATTCTGAGAACCCGGATGTTCCATCGTTTGAACTGAAGTCATTGCTAGTAATCCTGCTGCTAATAATGGGACCCATGCAAGGGTAGCAAGTTTGACAGCTTGCTTGCTGGGGTATGTATCTTTGATCCTGATCTTACAGAAACCTGATAGGATTCTGTGTGCTGACTGTGTTCATCCTGTTACAGTCACTGAGGAGTTTATGCATCTGGGCTTAAAGAGCCTTCAAGTGAAAGTTCCCGGTTGCTCAGACATGCTGATTGCATTAGAAAAAAAGAGAAATACAAAGCTTTTTTTTTGTTTCAGTATGTTAGACCAGATCAATAAGTTGTTATAAGACAGTTGTTTAGGGTTGAAAACTTTACCCTCTATTTTCTGATGTGATGGATGAGGTCACTAGCAATGGCAAGATGTCATTGCTGCTAGAGATTGTGCCTTTTAAAGGAGTAACATAATTGTATGTTTAATTTTAAGTGAATTGTAATCCAATTTCTTTTGAATTCAAAATGTCAGATGTACAGTTTATCTGGCACTGTTTATCAAGCACTGCTGTTGCCTTTCTATCAGTTTAAAATATGACATAATAAATTTAAAAAATAACAATAAAAGCATCCAGACATTTCAGAACAATCCCCAAACCAGCCAGTCAAAGCAACAGAATGAGCAAACAAATTGTTAAGCTTCTTTACTTTCATTAAGTGTTTCAGGAGGTGATGATGCCTCTTGTGTGTATCGGGCAGGTTAGCAAAGCTGGGCTCTTTCAGGCAGACTTGCAAACAAATTCCACAGTAGAAATTCTGTTGCAGGAACTGCTTTCCCAGTTGTTCCCTCTAGTTCATGCCAAAGGAATAGAAAAGTGCTGTTCACTGAAAGAAGGCTGAGGGGAAAATGTTTTTTGGGTGTACTTTAAACCATTTGAGCTCTACAGGTCAGTAGCATTACCTCCAAACCTAAAAGAAGTCTGTCTGCCAAGCATGTATGTAACTGATGTTAAAATTTAGTGTATTTCACCAGAGTTAGGTATTTTTATGTGTTTTCTTGTTCATGTTATATATATCTTCCTTTCCTTGCTTGTTTGTACTTTTATTTCTTGTCTGTAGTGATGCATGGATTACAGGGACAAATTCATAGTATGGAGCATACCATGAAAGACATTTCTTATGAAACACACCTTTGTGATTAGTGGCACAGAATCTAGCTGGAGGTCCATAACAAGTGGTGCTGAGGAGAAAGACCTGGGAGTCCAAGTCCTGGTGGAGAACAGGATGACTGGAAGCCAGAAAAAGTGCCCTTTTGGCCATGAAGGCCAATGGCACCCTGAGGTACATCAAGAAGAGTGTGGCCAGCAGGTTGAGGGAGGTTATCCTGCCCCTCTGCTCTGCCTGAGTGAGGCACCATCTGGAGTAGTGTATCTAGTTCTCGTCTCCCCAGTTTCAGAAGGACAGGGAGCTGCTGGAGAGGGAACAGCAGAGCTACAAAGACGATTAGGGAACTAGAACATCTCTCATGAGGACAGGCTGCCCAGAGAGGTGGTGGAATCTCTGTCTCTGGAGACATTCAAAACCCTCCTGGACACATTCCTGTGCCACCTGCTCTAGGTGGATCTGCTTTGGCAGGGGAGTTGGATTAGATGATCTCCAGAGGTCCCTTCCAACCCCATATCATGCTGTGATTCTTCTACTCAGATTTTACAACTTCCTTATTGAAATTGCAACTGCTCAAAGACTGAAGTCCTACCTGTTCGGACAAAAATTACACCCGTTTCAGCTTCTTTTAATATTTTAATACTTGGAAATTTCTTTTTACCTTTCTCTGAATCACCATCAGCCAAGAGCTCCACGAATATCAATTTGAGAACTTAACTTAAAATAGGTTGTAGTGCATCTTCCCTTCTTATTTTCATCCCTCTTTACTCTTTTTCGCATATCATTTACCTGTCCTCCTCTTGATCCTCTATGGACTTTCTTCCCCCACTCTGTATGCTACCCTGCCCTCCTCTAACCCTTTACCCGTCTTTCTTCACACAAAGGGCTTTGAACTTTTACCAGGCTGCTGATAATTCCCCAGTGACTAAAGCTGTTAATCAAAAATGAATACAAAAGATTTGAGTGGGACATTTCCCACAATAGAAGTCACTCCTCCTGTTAACTTTACACAAGCAGCTGGAAAAGACAATGCTGGATATTTTCCAGGACACTGTTCTTGTGCCCTGTTTGGAACTCCATCTCTCAATTCCTTAATTTAATAATGGGTGGCTAGAGAAGATTTCTGCTTCAGAGAAGGAAGGTTCATTTTTTTTTGTTCTTTTATTCACCCACTGTCTTTGGCCAGTAAAGGTTGTCTGTTGTGCAGTTCAATGTGACTTGTATTTTAGCTGTTGAGTGGGAGCACTGGCAATAACTGTACTATTCCTCCTTCTCCTCCCAAATTATTTAAATAATGCTCTAAAGAGAATTACTTCAATTTGCAAGTGGTGTTTCAGCCTATAGTTTGACCAAGCAGATGTGGTAAAATGATCCTGATTTTTGTCAGCTACGTGATGTTCAGATCCCTGCAGGCAGCTTCCAGGAATGGAAAGGGCTCTGGCCAGTTCCAGCTAACTGTACTCTGGCCACACAATTGGCATCAACACGACCGCTAGACTGACGTGCCTGTTGCTTTTGGACCACAGCACAGTATCAGACCACACTTGGTTCTTGTTTAGAAGAATCATTTTCTGTCAGCGTAATAACTGATACCTGCAGGAGTAGTGGCTGCTTCTCTGGCAAAGCTTCCCATTTTCTGCTGGAACTTTTATGGGTAGCAGGAAGGCCAACTTCCTAGTCCACTTTTCTTCGTGCCACCCCTCTGCTTGTGTTCCCTCTAGTGGCTGAAATGCAAACGATTGAGGAGATCCGATTTAAGTAGTCACAAGTCACCTGATGGAGCGGGTCCAGAGGAGGGCCAGGAAAATGATCAGGGGGGTGGAGTACCTTTGCTATGAGGACAGTCTGAGGGAGCTGGGGTTGTTCAACCTGGAGAAGAGATTCTGGGGAGACCTCAGAGCAGCCTTCCAGTACCTGAAGGGGGCCTACCGGAAGGCTGGGGAGGGTCTGTTTGTGGGGCGATGGGACGAGGGGCAATGGCTTCAAGCTGGAGAAGAGCAGATTTAGATTGGATGTTAGGAATAGGTTCTTTCCTATGAGGGTGGTGGACCTCTGGAACAGGTTGCCCAGGGAGGTGGTTAAGGCCCCTTCCCTGGAGATATTCAAGGTGAGGCTCGACGAGGCCCTGGGCAACCTGGTCTAGTTGGGGGTGTCCCTGCTGACTGCGGGGAGGTCAGACTAGATGACCCTAGAGGTCCCTTCTGGCCTGGAGCATTCTATGATAAGCAGCTGTGTATGTGAATTAACTAATAATCCCGTCTGTTATACAGAGGTTTGCATCTGATGTTGTGGGCAAGCTGAGCATTCAGGGTTTCTCTTTTATGCAAAGTGGAGGGTCCCGACTCTGCTCTAGAGTCCTCTTGTTAACAGTTTGATAGAAAGTATGTCTTCCCCACTGTGGTAGCTGAATTTTTTGAGCAGTTGTCAATGCACAGAAGATGATAGATGCCATGGTGAGAAAAGGAATTTGGATGTCGTCTTCTCCTGTGTAACTGACATGGCTTTTCCAGTGAAACTGGGAATATGTGTGTTTGTGGCACCTGTGTAATTATTTAGTATCTCTGAAGTTGTGGATTGATACATGTAGGTGATACAAACGTAACCATTTGTCAGGCTCCTACCATTTGCTGGGAGGTTTGATTAAGCCGTGCTTGGTAGAGAGTTGTCTTCTGTTTGAGCTATTAACCAGGGTTTGAATGAACACCAAGAATGTGTTCAGTGCAGTGACTACTTCTGTTCTCTTCCAGATTGTCCTGTTGGGTATCAAATTATTTGTCCCAGTTATTTAGCAGCTGTCCCTTTTTAAGAATGTGGTTGAATAGCAGGAATAATAGAGCATATTTGATCCCCTGTGATAGAGGTTGCAGTCAGTGTAAACCATTCTTCTGCCATTGTTCTTCCTAACAAAATACATTGAAACAATCATAATCTTGATGGCAGTGCTTTAGTATGGTTTAATTTCAGCATTATTAGTCACTGCCCATATACTAGATGAGTGTTAGTGGATGGATTGGGAAGGAGGAGAAAGATAGTTAAAACAGATAAAGGCTTCCTCCCCTGACGTGTGTTAGTTTTTGTGACCGGGAAGTCTGACAACTGTGCTACTGCATTTTAGTATTTTATTTGCCTTGAGGCATGGTTAGTAATTCAGTTTGAGTTTCTAATATTCTTAAAAGTCATAGAGGTGCAAAAGGGATTGCAGGCTTTTAGCAGTGTTAATGGTGAGCTACAGAAGCAAGAGACGCTACTGCAATTATCAGTTCACTGTATTCAGTAGCTTACAGACTCTTAAATAATACCGTGATGCTGAGTTCCATAGCTGGAGGAAGAAAATGAAATTATCATTAAAATGTTTTTACAAGTAACTATTTTTATCTTCTTACTGTGATCAATGGTTGGGTTAAAATTGGAGGGAGGACACACAGCATGGTAAAAGCGGCAGAAAAAACCATCCATGCTAAGGTGCTGGGCTGAATTAATCTTGGTTCTAATAAAGAAAACTTAATCAGGTACACGATAACAGGTTTTTCAATTTAAGCTGTGTTTGAATTGGAGAACTCATGCTTTTGAGCTAGGGTATGAACACTTCTTTAAATTACGGGCTTTAAAGTGTTTAAAGGGTTAGATGAAAAGAATTAAACTCATGGGATATATAAACTGCAGCCCACGCTCCACATCCAGTGTAAAACACGTCCACACAATGGACGATTGTTTGCTCCAGCACTTTCAGCCTGTCTAATACTCTGCATTTCAGTTTGTCATTGTACCCTGACTGTGTTCGCTTCACACTGTGGTAGCTGAAGACTGCATTGTGGATTTGATTTAACTTCCTGTAGTGGTGTTATGCGTCCTGCTTGTTGGTTTAATTGTTGTTTGGTGAAGATGATCTTCTGTATCCGTATGTCTGGCCATTGTTTCCACAACTAGTTTGGTACAGCTTCCTCAGCACAAACTGCTCTCTCTTCTCCCATTGTCCAGAACAGAGTAACTTCTGATGTTTCCGTAGCTTTATTGTTTCCTTCCCATTATTGTTATACTCACGTGGTAATACTTGGCACATTTACTGACTTTTTATAGAGTAGGATGTGATGTCATAGAGAAGGGGACAGGGCTACCCAAATTTTCTCAATTGCAGGGAGGAGCTGCCCAGGTGTGCTGAGGGGCCTGTACTCAGGAAGAGAAACAGGGAATCCTCCACAGTGAGTAACCCCACTTTCAAGTGCACACAGTTTACTTCATAGCCATGTCCAGTACAGTGTAGTTTCCTCTTCTGTCCTTTCCACTTTGCCCTCTGGAATGTTCCCAATTCAGTTCCCATCTTTCCCATTTATTTTGGTGTATTCTCATTTTACCTTGTCCTTTGTCTTCTTTCTGAAGGTTAAAGTTTCTTTTTTTGTCTCTTCACGCCATTAATCTTTTCTCATCATAGTCTTAATCTTTATACATATTGTCATTTTCCCAATGTGTCATTGTGGTTCTGTCACTGACACATTGAATCATTTCTCTACCCTTGCTGTGCAACAGCCCTTTTCCCAGCCCTATGCAGTTCCTTCTGTCCTTACTCGTTGCCACACTCTTTCCTACCCACTCTTCTCCTTTCAAAACACCTTTCGGTTTTCCTTTCCTTTCAGGTCCCTTTTGAATCTTGCCTGTTGATGTATATGAGATAAGCTCAGCTCAGCTCCCAGACCTTTCTAGTGCAGCCCTCAGTTCTGCATTTTCCTTTGTGCAACTGAAAGATAAAGGATACAAAGCTCATCTATAACAAAGAACCGAAGGATCTGGTAAACTGTGTTTTGGCTGCAGAAGGGGAGAACAGGCAGTAAATCAGAACTGTAAAATGGCAGGAGAGGGCTGAGCTGGTCAAGTTGTAGTGAGCAGGGAGGCTTTGGTTTTGGATGAGCTGCTTGAATTCCAGCCCCGGGTAGCACCCTTCATGGTTTGATGACTTGCATGTTACGATGTGGTGGTGTCTCTAGTTCCTAGTGGCCAGGTATCCACAGGTAACTACTTTCACAATTGCCATCATTTGGTAACTACTAGAGAGAAGCTTAGGATCGGGTGAGTTTGAAGACCAAATCGATTCCTTGTTTACCCAGGGAAGAAATGCAAGTTCTGGCTGAGGTATGTTGGCAAGATGTTCTGAGAAGCTTGATTGCTGTGGCCTGCGCTGCACCTTTTACTGCTGATTGAAAGGTTTCATTTTCCAGGGCTGTCAGTCTGGCACTTTACACGAGCAAAAGAATGGCTGTTTGTTTAGCAGCTTAAAACTGATGGGGACAAAAAGGAAGTGGAAAACCAGAAAAAATCTGTACAAGATGGTTGTACCTGCAAAGAGGAGTGGGTTACTTTTGGGCTCAATTGGAAAAGGCAAAGGAGTGGAAAACTGAGCTGAACTGGAAAAATATACTGCACTTTGTCATATAGCATCTTGTGTGCTGACTGTTCTGACTACTTCATTTCTCATTGTTTTTAGAAAAAAACCACATTTTAAAATTGAGACCTATTTGTGTCAATTCTCTCGGTAGATCTTGTTCTACAAATGAAAGATTTTAGCTAATTCTGGTCCTGAGGTCATGACAAAACCTAAGTGTAGAATATCCAAATGACCTCAAGTAGTTCTAAAGTAACAAAAACCAAACAAGAAGACTAGCCGTTTCTTTCTTATTGTTTTGTTTCTTTCTCTCTTTCCCTCCTCCCTGAAAGGAACTCCATTGTTGCGTCATAAAATTAGTTGCATATTTCAACTCTGTTATTTGGAACCTGGTAAGACTTTTTCCCAGGCAGATATAGCAAATGATGCACAAAAGCAGCAAGGAAATCTTATTCATGCTGCAGTTTCCTGGATTGTATCTGGCCTTCCAGCAAACAGAGGACTCCAGTCTCAACACTACCGTTCCCTGCCTTTCACAAATGACTACATAAAAACTGCATGATCACCTAACCTTTCGGATTCACAGGACAGCTGTGTCATATCACTTACACATTTATTATTTTTTTCAGGCATTGGAAAAGTACCCCAACTCACCAATGACTGCAAAACAAATACTGGAAGTCATTCAGAAAGAAGGGTTAAAAGAAACAAGGTCAGTGTTTCTAGGTTCTGTATTTTTGCTATCTCTTTGAAAATATAATCTTGTTGCGGGCAGAATGACTAACTTCACTTGTAAGAGAGAACTAGTGACATATCTATTAAGGTGAAACAGTGATTTAGCAAAATTAGTAGTAAATGCGACAGTGTTTTCTGAGATTCGATGGCAAGGTACCCTTGGTTATTTACTGCATAGAGGACAGGGTCAGACAAGCTGTCAGGGAGACCTTCCCGTTGAGTCATGAGGTTCAGAAAGGACCCCCTTGCTTTCTAAACTCCTCCTCAGAGAGGATCCAATCTTAGTCCCAAACTTGGTCAACAGTTTCTGTCTAAAGAATTATATATGCACAACCAATTCTTTATATTACTTCGCTAAGATTTCAAGTTTAGCATGCTATTAGTCACTGACTGAGAATCTGCTGCGGCAAGGAATCTCTCAGCCTTGAGGAGTAGAACCTTAAGTGAGCATCCTCACAAAAGGGGAGATGCTGGTGTGCAGCCTGCTGCCATACAGGAGAGCTCAAAGGGCTCTTGGGCTGTACACTATTTCTGGAGTAAGAAAATTGACCTATAGTCATATTCTTATGGGAACAAAATATCTAGGTCCTCACTCCAGACAGTGTTTTGGCTGTCTTGCCAGCCATCCCCCGAAGTCCAGGTGCAATTTATTGCAAATAGTGGTGTTGTGATGATGGCCATGATGACCATGGCCCAAACCGGAGATGGAGGAGGGGAAAGACGGGGGAAAATAGGGAGAGCAAACTGCCACAGTCCACCCCAGGGCTGTAGTTAATCCATCTTACTTTCACACAGTGGTGGTACAGTCACCTCTTACCTCTGTGCCATAGACAGTATATTGGTAGTTTGTGCACTTAGAGATCCACGATAAGTAGACAGGAAAGCATTGCTGTTTCTTATTTGCTAATTTGTATGGTTTGGGGTTGTAGAAGTTGGGTTATTTGTTTGGTCAAATTCCAGATCTTTATATACAGCGTAACTATAACACCACCACAAATCTTTACAAAACATAAGTTGCTGGTTAATGGTTGAATTGATTTCCAGTACCAAAGTGGGAAATAGAGCTAATGGGTTTTGTTTGCTTGTTTTAAAATGGTTAGTGACTGGCTTACCGTTGTACCTTCCAAAAGGAGTCTGTGAAAGCCCTTGGCATTTCTTTAGAAGACAGTGTGATCTGCTCACACAGCCCAGTGCTACTTCTCATTTTTGCTGAAGGACTGAGGCTTGACAATGTGGTTGCCTCTACCACCATGTGCATGGAGAAAGTGTGAGATGGAGCTAGACACACTCCTCCTCTCACTTGGGTTTGTGGACTGGCACTTAAATCACTGTTACAACAAACTGGTGTTGCCTGTGGTAACAGGGGTTGTGACAATAAAGAACTGGCAGTTGAAGGAGAGAGGTGTTTGAATGCTGGGAGGTAGTCTTTGTGGCTCCAGAGGTTGGATACTGATTTAGAATCATAGAATGGTTTGGGTTGAGGAGGGACCTTAATGATCATCTAGTTCTGAGCCCCCTACCATGGGCAGGGACGCTTTCCATTAGACCAAGTTTCTCCATAACAGTTGCTTAGTAACAGCATAATTTAGATGTAAATTTCAATTACAATAATTAAGCTATGAAGGAATAGGTGGGTTTTCCAGAGCCTACAGAAATAGACAACTGTCCTCCTTTGACTCCTGGTTCGGATGGGCATGCAGCTTCTTGTTCCTCAAAGGTGACAGTATTTGGTAGGTCTTATAGTGACCTGCAGATAGGAATTTGGACAGGAAGCAAAATAAGTCAAGATAAAACTGGTTCATTGGTGGGGGTCTCAGAAAATGCAGTTCCCGCTTCTCCAAACGTTATGGTAAAAAATTTCCATAATATTATTTTCTTTTTTAGTACTTGTTGCTGTCTTAAAGCAAAGGGAGACACCTGCTTTTACTTTAATGATATTCTTTAGTGTGGAACCTAAAATCTAGGACAAGAGAACTTCAAAGCCTGTAGAGAGGAGTAGTAACACGTTATGTCTGTTAGTTCTGAGTCTATTCTAGTGAACCAGAAGTTACCATGGGGCATATGTTTACTGCATTCACCGTTATTCCTAAGAACACTGCATCATCATTTGCACTGCATAATCATGCATTGCAGTGCTATGTTGGTAGCCTCTTAGCATGCTTATGCTAGCTGTATTTTGGTAAAATTACAAATGAGATCGTGTGCAAGACTACAAATTCCATTTGCCACCTTTTACAGATATAAAATGTTTTCGTTGCTGTCAAGAAATTGCGTCAAGAGTATTTGTTGAGGATGCCAAGGAAACAGGGGGATGAAAACTCTTGAAAATGACTGTTCAAATGTGTGTTATGCTGCAAGGATTTGCATAGAACAAAAACAAAAAAGCAAGAAAAACCTAACTTTGAAAATCTGTTTTTCTTAACGTACTGTTTCTCACAGTAGTGAATAGATTACTTTCTTCCTAACGTCTTGTGATATGAGACACCTGCATGGGAGAGGCTCACATGCCTCACATGCCATCTTTGTAATTTCAAAAATTCTTGTTTCCTGGGATGGTGCATGAATACAATTTTGTGTGCAAAACCTATGGGAGGGAGTAAAGGCAGAGTTTTCATATGATTTAAATATAGAAAATGTGGAAACCCTTCTTAATAGCTGCAGAATGAATAATAGGAGAAACATTCCTTTAAAGAGGCCTTAAAGCTCTAGATCTCCTTTCATGTCTTCAGTTACCAAGAAACTGAGAATCGCAGGGAAATAGGAAAGAAATTCAGTTTCATTCTGATTTTTATTCATGGTCTGGTATGTAGAGGAGCATATGAATGTGTAGTAAATTACAGGAGCCCATATGTGGTCATGAATACCTAGATAACGGAGAAGGATAAAACTCAATGTTCTGTACTCCTTACTTGAAACGTTGTGCTGCGTTATAGGCTAGGTCATCCTAAACTGCTTAGCCTAAAAAGTTCTGCAATTGTAAAAACAAACAAAACATTTTAAAGTCTTTTGATTCCCATTTAAATTCTGATTTCATGGGAATGTTGTGTTTCTGCTGCATTTTAATATTGATCAGACACAAACCTGCAAAATGATCTAATTCCTGACTCTTAATAGGAGCTGATATTTGACTTCATACACTGAGTTTTTGGTTGGGCCTCAGTGCTTAAGTAATATTTTGTTTTGGCAGACCTTGAATTTAGAGTCTCCCATTTACTTCATCCAACTCTGCAATTTCTTTCAGTACTTTTCTACCAGTATGGTAACTTTGCTGGTCTCTCTTCTGCAGCCGTCTATGATGAGCAATTACCTGGTCCATGAGCAGCAGAGTGGCACTAGCACATTTTGTTCTCTGTTGATTTGTGTATTCTTCAAATCTGAATTTACACCAGCAATATGTTACTACTTTAATATTCTTTACTAATTCCTTTATCCTGATTGTCAGTGTCAGTAGAACCTTGGCTACCTTAAATGCAGTTCTTAAAAATTTTCCTCTCTACTGTTCCATTTATAGATGAACGAGATTAATTGGCTTAGTCACTTTTCAAAGATACTGCAGCATTAATTAATCTAAAGCTTTTTGCTGTGATAGTAAATCTGAATGAATAACGTATGATTTTCAGCAATGTCAATGTCATCGTTATGTGTAGTCTTTAAAAAGCCATAGTCAGATTATTCAGCGTCTTCTTGTCTTTGTTTGCAATAAAGACATCAATTTGCACATTTGGTTTTTTATTACTCACATAATTAAACACAATAGGAGGAAAATTCCAAAGTTATAAAGCACATAGATGTTAGAAATGAAAATAAAAACTGACACATCCTGGGAGAGGTTATACAGCTACCCATTCTCATCTATCTTGGGGGGGGATGTACAGCTCAGTTTTGGGTTTTTAAATGTCTTTGCTGTAATGGTGGGTGGTTGTAAAATGGTTAGCAGGCACACAGGTCTTTTGCTACCTAGAAGGAGTGTCCTGGTTTGAGGCAAAACAAACCAATTTTCTGTTCAGTAGTTTTACTTTTTTAGCTGGGCCTCTTCTAACTAANACTGTATACTTTTTTCTTTATCCTTTCTTTTATATTCTTTTTAATTTTTCTTTTTATTGTTTATTATATTATTGTTATTGATATTTCATTAAGGTAGTTTAGTTTTTATCTAAACTCCTGAATCTCTTAATCCTTTCCTCTCCTCTCTTTTCCTTGGGGGGGGAGGAGGGGTCATCATCTGTCCGATTGGTCAAAACCACGACAAAGGAGTAAAATCTTTTAGGAGAAGCCTTTTTGAGATGTAGAAGATACGTGGTTTTCTTCTGCAGGTGGTAGTGGGAGGAGGGAGAAGTACTTATTTTACATTCATGACTGTGCTGGTAGCAAACTGCCAGGCCAAAGCCCTGAGCACTGAAATCTCTGTACAGAGATGACAGACAGCCGCTCACTTCAGTCCTGCACAGTGCTCTGAATTTTCTTTCCTAGTATCCACTGTCCTGGTCCTTTGCAAACAATTCCCTGTCACATTGCACATTTCTAGACCCACAACTTGCTGTATGTGCATCCTATTGTGAGACTTTGCTGACTTTGGTAGTGTGACATTGACTGCTAGTTAGCGTGGTCCACTTCAGCCTCAAGTGCTCCTTTCCTGCTGTTCTGCTGCTTCTCTAGTTGTTCTCCATCTTGTATTTCTGCTGTTACTTATTCCTGTTAAGGACTAGAATTCCCCTTACTGGATTGTATTCAAGTCTTCTGCAGACCGTTTCTCAAATTTATTCAGATTGCTTTAGCATGTAGTCTTGTCTTTCAGCATGGGTGCAGCTCGTCCAAGTTTAGTATCATCTGCTTATTGGAACTTGTTTCCTTTTGCAGCATTATATTTCTCATCTGTGCTTATGAAAGTCTCATGAGAAACCATGTCCAAAGACTCATTAAGTCAGGCTATATGATATGTACTGCTGCTTCTCTAACTGCACGGTCTGATAATATGTCATAAAGAGTATTTTAATAGGTCTGAAGTAACTTGTTTTTGACAGACTCAACTCAACTTCTTATCTGCTAAATACTTCCAAATAATTTTTATTCCATATTTCGGGAGAATCAAAATGGAGTTGCTCCATCTCTGCTTCCTTGATTTTTCCCATCTTGAAATCCCCACTGCCCTCTACAAATTCTTAAAGTGACTATTGATAGTTCTGAGACTGGTCCAATCAGCTCTAAATTCCTTATGGTGAATTTCAACAGATTTGCAGAATCACGGAATTGTCATGGTTGGAAAGGACTTCTGAGATCAGAGTCCAACCCTACACACAAAAACCCATACGGTCTTGGCCACTAGAGCATACCCTGAAGTGCACGTTTCTTAAACACCTCCAGGGATGGTGACTCAACCACCTCCTTGGGCAGGCTCTTCCAGTGTCTGACCACTCTTTCAGTAAAGTAATTCTTCCTAATATCTAATCTAAACCTCTCCTGCTGCAACTTCAGACTATTTCCTCTGGTCCTGTCCTTACTCACTTCTCTGCAACCTCATTGTGGGTACTTGTAGAGGGCAATGAGGTCTCCCCTCAGCCTCTTCTTCTGCAGACTAAACATGCCCAGTTCCCTCAGCCTCTCCTCATATGACTTGTTCTCTAACTGATTTGAGAACATCTAATTTATTTAATTAACATCTCATCCATTTTTTCCATGTTTGTTCCTGATGTTGGTTTTAGCAGTCGACTAATTATAGACAGCTAATTAGGTGCCAGCAAAGACACGGCACTAGCACTCCTTTGCTTTTGGTGTAAGTGCTCAGTCCCACCCCTTCATGGAAGAGCAAGCCAGTTTCCAATGTGTTGGTGTACTTACAGAAATGTCTCTGGGCATGGTGGGTGGGGAAGTTTGCTGAAGTTTCATTTCCTGAAGCCTGTTTCCTTCGTTTTGTGTTCTCCCTTAATTTCCTAAAATGGAAGATTCATCCCTTCATGAATGGTCCATTATTTCAGCTGCTTCTTCCCCACTGGTTCAAGTTGAACCTGGTACTATTTTCCTTCCTAACTGCTTTTTACATCTTCTGTTTAAGGACTTTTTATTCCTAATGCAGCCCCAGGAACCAGCCAGATGCTTCTCTTCACATGTGTCTTTCTTTTCCCAGGGGGTGCCTGCATGTTCACAATGGGGATATTTTATTGTTTAAAAAATTTTTGCTGATTCTCACAGAAAAATGCTTCTCCCTCCAGTTCCCCTGATTTCTTGCTATATTAAAATCTGACCCTAATCATAGAATCATAGAATCATTTAGGTTGGAAGAGACCCTTGGGATCATCAAGTCCAANTCATATGGACACTATACTCAAGGTGTGGCCTCACCAGTGCTGAGTACAGGATGCCATCCTTGGTTTTGCCCTTTTTTGGCATTGCCTGAAAATTGCCAGTAGAACCACCAGGAATATCCTACCTGGTCCCTTCTGTTTGGGGCACTCCTTCATGAAGGATAGGACCAATTGAGGACTAGATATCTCTAAAGCCCATTTAGATATACCTTTGCCAGGAATTATGTAGATTTGGTTAATCTTGCCTTGGACTAGGGAATGAACTAGCATACCCCTTCATCCATATTTTTCTATGATTTGTTTTTTCTATCAGTTTGCAGTACCTGGGCCATACATATAGCTGAGTCCTAGGGGAGAGGATCCAGCCAAATTCTGATAAATGTTTGATACTAATAACCCTGGATTATGTCCTGGCTTTCTATGGCTCCCTTTCTCCTTTGCTTGCTGGGGCTGGAAAATTGACTTGTTTGGAAAAGATGAAAGCCACAGATTCTAGGTGTAAGTTAAAAGCCAATAAACTTTCAAAATAGGGCAAGCATTTTTAAATTTTTTGTAGTGCAACTTTAGCCCCACAGCTGTGCTGCCTACTTACTTTCCTCCTCCGTTATACTCAGGACTGAGAACCCTGGAATGGGGTTTTTCATAGTATTTTTGCTATTGAGCTAGAGTAACTGATCTCTGTATTGTCAGGCAACTTTAATTATACTGCTCAGGTAATTCACAGAAGAGGTTAAAAACAAAAATCCCTTCCCATCATTCAGTTTTTCACTTTCCAGTAAGAACCTTAAACTTCTTGATGTTTCTTTGTTGATCTTCAATTATGAGAATCACGGCATTAGATCTCCTTCTTTCCTCTGCTTATTTTGACTTTTGCTACTCAAGGTTAAGTTATCTATTGATTTATTGTGGTGACAGTCATATTTCAGAAGACTAAGAAGAGATGCTTGCCACTGGCACTGGCAATGGCACTGTTTCTTCTGTACTCCACAGCGTTGATAATATCTATCATGAATGATATCATAACATATTAAGTCTTCTGAGCCTAGGAACATAGCAAAGTATGACCTTAATAAATCTCAAGACACTCTTGCTAGATTTACATTCTTTGTGCAGAAATATTAAACCAGTGGGTTAACTAGAATTAAACCCACTTTGAACTGTTGGGTAGAGTCATTAATGGAATAAAACACATGATCTGTGCAGGGTCTGTCTTTAGCTCTGAAGTGAGATGTTACTCCTGAAAATATTAGCGTCACTTCTGAACCCTTTGATCTTTTTGACAGTGTCTCTTTTAAGCCTTTGCAGACTTGATCCTTAGAGCTATTGACTTAAAAATAAAATCCTTTCTGAATGCTCTGTTTCTGTAAATAGGTTAAATGAGCTGGCAACTGTCTCCTGTTGTTTATCTTTTTTGATTTCCCTGTTTTATTGTGTATGCTTATAGACAGAGAATTTTTTTTTCCTTTATCTGTAAAGAAATTCAAAGATGTCATTGTGATCCATAATTATTAACAAGTCATAGTTTTTATCCTCCACTTAAAAAACCCAAACCCAACAAAACAGGAAAAAAAGGCAAGTGCCATCTAATAACCAAAAGCTCTTAAAAATTTAACTGAAAGAGCTTGTCTTAAGGCTGTGATTGTTAACAGAAGAGCAGACAGTTAAAAAGCTTCAGTGGTTGCATATAGGTGATAGAATTTATTGGGGAGCCTCTTCAGCTGAAGGAGTGCACTGTTTTGTCTTGTGAAAGTAGTTATTCCCTGCAACAGACTGAAAGGCAGCCTTGATGGGAAAAGAGAGAGAAGGCTGTTCGCCTTCCTTGGCCTGGCATGATTAGGTTGATTTTTATGCCTCTACAGATGAGGCTTTTGGCTGTAGAGCAGTGATAGAAACAAACTTTAAGTACAACCTCTCCTTCTGCATAAATTCACTTCAGACACCTCTTTGAAAGGCTGGTCTTCCCCGTGTGACAACAAACCACCTAATTTGGTAGGCAGTTGTGATAGCAGCAGTTCTTCAGCTGAAAATCAGCATTTTGGATAAAATTGCCTGTTTGATTATTTGCATTTGTTTTGTTTTGTTTTGTTTTTTCCCCCCATGATGTGTGTAGGAACAGGTACCCCAGCTGTTTCAGACAGGTAATGCTTGTGTTACAGCTGCAAATTCCTTTGTTAGTTTTACTAAGGTATGGATTTAATTTTTGGAAATATTTTGGATGATAAATGGCATAATGTAAACAGTAAGAATCTTTTGAGTATGACTCAATACTTTGGAGGATAGTGTTCTTACTGTTAAGAATATTAATTGAGCATATATAAAAAGAGAGTGGAGTCAGGAGCAAAGTAATATTTTTTCAAAGCTAAATGCAGAGCCAGGAATATTTCCTGGTCCTCTGCTCCTCCAGTCCCAATGTCCTGTCTATTCAATTGATGTTCCTGCTGCAGTATCTCTACTAGTTCCTGTCTACATGCAATCCTTTGTCCCAAAAGTTTCTGCTACGTGAAATAGTCTCTCCTTTTTCAAACTGGGTCACCAATCCTATGGTCTCCAATTACCCCAGTCTATGATCATCCCCATATATGAGGATTCACACTCCACTCAGTTGACTGTTTTATGTGACTGAAATTTTCTTAAGTAATCCAATGAACACATCCCAGATTTCAGTATTTATTCTGGCTCACCACCAACTGAGCTTTCTTCTTAGTTTGGTTCCAGGACCAATTATGTGAAACAGAAATAAAATTCCATCATTTTATCACGTCTAGGAGCTTTAATAGATGATTTACAACAGTTTTGAAAAATCTGCATGGCTTCCCCTTTTGTACTTTGCCCCTGATTTGTCATCATGTTGAAATTTATTCCTGCGTAATCTGGTCAACTGAGATTTTGGAACAGCTGATCCTCTTCTTTTAAAGATTATTATGTTGTTGGTACTATTCCATATACATTTTTTTCTCATACAGTGTTCAGGACTTCAGTTTTCCATTGGGTACAATTCTTCTCTGTTTCCAGGTACTAAATATACATTGAAACTAGCTTTCCACCTTTCCTGGAAGTAAGAGGAGATAGTGCTGCCTGATTTTTTTGTTTGGTTGGTTTGTACTTTTTTGCAAGACCTGCCATAAAGTTATTTGCTTTAAATCTATTAACGGCTCTGCAAAATGTCTGCAAAGGTTGGAAAAACAGGAATCCAGTCTGTGTGACACTTGCTTCCTTGGTGCTATTTAAATATTTTCTTTTACTTGTACAGTTACTTACATTTCTTCTCCTCCCACCCAACCCCAACCTGTATTTTCTCACAGAATGTTACGCTACTACAGCGTATAAAGCTTTTTTATTTGGTGCTTTACTGGTAAGAGAGAGTGGCCTGTGTGATCATTAGATATTCAAGTAATTCAGTGGAAGTATAAACATTTTAAAAGTGAATTTATTTAACTATAATAGGAAAAATTATGGTTGTTAAATTTTGTGATTTAATAAACGTGTTTCTCAAGGCCTGTGTTGCAACAGTATTTTATCTTTGAATGAATGCACAAGGCCTTTTTATCACAGTCTAATTTGCTGCAGTTAAGACCCCTGTTATATGTTAACGCAATATTAAAGATATTCATTTGATACAAGAGGAAATCTGACCCTAAATGTAAGAAATAAAGGGGAGCAGTGCAGATGCTGATGAGGGCAACGAAGCTGGTGAGAGGACTGGAGAATAAGGCTTATGAGGATCGATTGAGGGAGTTGGGACTGTTTAGTTTGAGGAAGAGGAGGCTGAGGGGAGACCTCATCACTCTCTACAACTGCTTGAAAGGGCATTGTAGGGATGTTGGTGCTGGTCTCTTCTCACGGGCAATGAGTGACAGGACAAGAGGGAATGGCTGCAAGCTGCAGCAGGGGAGGGTTAGGCTGGACATTAGGAAAGAATTCTTTACAGAAAGAGTGGTCAGTCAGTGGAATGGGCTGCTCAGGGAGGTGGTGGAGTCACCATCCCTGACTGTGTTTCAGAGTAGATTAGATGTGGTGTTGAGGGATCTGGTGTAGGGGAGAACTTGTAGAGTAGGGCTGATGGTTGGACTTGATGATCCCAAGGGTCTCTTCCAACATAAATGATTCTATGATTCTATGATCTTATAAGATTTACTAGTTATTTTGTGAAGTAATAACAACAATTTCTGTTAAAGTGTGGTTTACTTGGAAGTAAGAGATGGACATCATCTGTGACTAAATAGTGTGCATTTGTCAAAAAATGCAGTGGTGGCTTTTTTTGCATAGTGTAATAATTCCTTTATCAATGTATTTTGATGTTTAATTTATGTAAAGAATGTGAGCTGTGTTTTCTTTTTCCTATGTTGTGTCTCTAGTGTAAACTACTACTGAAAGAAGCTGAAACGTAGTAATGTAGTTCAGGCTGATGAAAAGAGAAAACTCCTGCATTATAATTTGCTGTTACTGTATTATAATTTGCATAGAGTCATCCTAAATTATAGATTGTGTGATGTCTTCCCACATTTCTCCTAGGAAGTGTAACTTCTCTTTTAGCAATACTGGGGGGAGTGGCTGATACACCAGAAGGCCGTGCTGCCATTCAGCAGGACCTGGACAGGCTGGAGAGTTGGGCGGGGAGAAATTTAATGAAATAGAACAAGAACAAGTGTAGAGTCTTGCATCTGGGCAAGAACAACCCCAGGTACCAGTATAGGTTGGGAAA
>VZTM01028769.1:32798-54509 GCA_013400555.1 Jacana jacana
GGCTGCCCAGGGAGGTTGTGGAGTCTCCTTCTCTGGAGACATTCAAGACTCGCCTGGACGCATTCCTGTGTGACCTGATCTAGGCAATCCTGCTCCGGCAGGGGGATTGGACTAGATGATCTTTCAAGGTCCCTTCCAATCCCTGATATTCTGTGATTCTGTGATTTATGTATGCAGGCTAGAGATCTTTTTTCTTTAATGTTTCTATATTTCAAAGAGTAATTCTGCATTAAATGTGTCTCTCTTTCAGAAAGAGAAATTAAATAAGGATAACCAAGAGATCTAATCATGTTCAAAAGAATCAGATACTCATAGAAGTTGTGTTAGGAGAGTTTCACCAGATCTTTAATCCATCCTCCCAGTAGTGCAAGTTTTTTAATTGGTTAGTGTGGGGTGATTTTTTTATTCGTTTTGGTGGTTGGGTTTTTTTGTGTGTATGACTTCCACAGGGGAGTACTTTAAGCCTGATTTCTTTTCTTAAGTGACTGAACAGATGAGACCTTCCACAGCCTACAGAATGTTTTCCTGTTGTTTTATCCAAAATCTGCCTGCAGTTCTATAAACTGATCCATGGCTATGGTAGGTAGGTAGATATATATCATAGAATCATAGAATGGTTAGAGTTGGGTGGGATCTTGAAGATCCTCATGTTCCAACCCCCCTGCCATGGGCAGGGACGCCTCCCACTAGAGCAGGTTGCTCAAAGCCCCATCCAGCCTGGCCTTAAACACTCCCAGGGATGGGGCATCCACAACTTCCCTGGGCAGCACCTCGCCACCCTCACAGTAAAGAATTTCTTTCTCTCTCTATATATATATAGTTATTTGATTTTACTACCTTTACGAGCCTTCTTTGCCAGCTTCTTTTGAAGAGGAGGAAGGACACAGAGTAACTTTCCACTAATTGCTGTCCATTATTCTCCAGAGCCAAAAACTTTCAAAAAAGATCTTTGGGAAAGTGAGATTTGACAAGTATGTCTTTTCTTTCCATCACTGTTCTGAAATGAAGATCTCTCACATATTAACATTAAAGTACATAGGTAATAAATTCGTTTTTTAAAAATAAAAGTCAGAAACTAGATCTGTAAGAGAGCTCAGTATCAATGTATTCTAGTCAGGGCCAAAATGTGAGAACTGTGGCTGAGTAGCCAGCAGCCTTGTTCAGCTCTCTTGTGCTTAGAAAAGGCAAGAATAATCTACTGTATTTCCTTTAGGAAGTATTTGGGCAAATGTGATTCAGCGCATGACCTGTCAGGAGCAGCCATATATATCAAACACAGAATGGTATGGAGACTTAGCCAGAAGGCATCACCTTTTGAACGAACACTCTGGTAAAATTTTCTTAGGAAAAGAGCTTAATCTGTTGAAGGCTTAAAACCTGCAGTGAAAATTTAAGTCTGGCTGGGAACTTGAGGGCGTGACTGGTTTAATGGATTTATGAGCTTTTGTTGCAACATCCGAGTAACCTAAGAAGCGCGTTTTCTTGCAGGTGTAAAATGAATTAATCTAGGTTTCAACTTGCCAGTGGCTGATTGAGATTTATTTGTTGGGCTTGGACTTTTTTGACATTTCTGTTTTGTTCTCTTTCTTTCTTCTTTGCATTGAAAAGTTAGTATTTAAACCTATTATTTATCACTGCTTTGAATTTCATTTATTCCACAACTGATTTTTGTCTTTATTTCTAAGCGCTCAGTCTTAAGGGACATGCACAGCATCCCACAAAATTGTATAATCTTTTTAATGCTATTTCTGGTATTCCATAGCAACTGGGGAAAAAAAAAAGCCTAAACTGAACACTGCAACACAGGCAATTCATTACAAATTTTCCGCTCAGTATTCAGTAAATTGTCAAGTCCTTATTTTCATCATTAGCATATTTTTCACAGAGCAGAAGCATAGCCATTTCTGGCAGACTGAATTAAATATGTTTTACTTGAATGTGAAAGAAGAAAACATTGTCAGACTTTCTATGAAAGCATCATCTCATAGTAATAATTTGTTTTCTGGAAGAGTATGCAGTGAATGTCTTTATGTTTCTATAAAGATATGAGTATGGGTTTCAGTCTACCTGTAATTAAACCATTTTTAACTGAAGGGGAAAAAATATGAAAATAATTCTTGTCTCTTTTTTTTTTTTTTTTTTCCCTTTCCATTGCACAAGCAATGAAAAATTTACTTGTTCTCTTATAGTCATGCGCTGGCATGTTTCATTTAAAATTTTGAATATGTTTTTATAGAATCAAGACCAAAAGAAGCCTTAGGATTTCACTGTTCAAGGGCTGAAACAGCTCAGATATAGCTGCTCAGAAGATTTGTTAGATGTGAATTACTTTTCTATCTAAGGCTAGCTGATGGCAATTCCATTTTATTTATTTTGAGTCTCCTAAGTAGTCATCTTAATTACTGTGAAATTAAATTACATGCATACTCTTCATTTCAAACCAGAATTTTAAAAGTGCCTTAATGTCTTTTGCTTACTTACATACTATCATGTGAAGGAAAAATATGTTTCCTGCAAGACCTGATTTTCTTTCAGCAGTATACAAAGCTCCCATCTTGTGCTTGTAATCTCAATAAATTCTGTATTTGTCAGTAAGGCTGTTTTATGATAACTGTATGCTAGGATCAGTAATTCTGTGGCTGGCGTGTATGTATAGTATCAACAGAGAACTGAGAACCAAAGCTTATATATCAAATTAAAGTATAAATAAAAGTACTAAAATAGCATATGCATGAAAATGTATTTATGTGCTTGAGTGTGTAAATACACCTACAGACACAAATTCACCTTTATGCACATACACATTACTTATATGCATATAAAGTTATAAATCACAAATTATACTCAAATACATCCTTTGCTTGGTTATTCCAATAGCAAAGACTATTGGAAAGAGCTCCAAAGATTCCTAAGAATTCTTTGGTGGTTTCCTCTCAATAGCTAAAAGACAGGACAGATTGATTTTATTTTTTTTTATTTTTTATCCTCCAATTTCTTTTGGTTTTCATTTTATTTACAGTACAAGAAAAGGAGAATAGGATCTAGTAGCTCTTTTGCTGGAAGGTAGTAAAGAAAAAAAACAAGCAAAAGTAGCTAATTAGTCACCCTATTTAGCATCTTATAGCATCCATAGCTACTGCTGTATCTTTTATACATTTCAATAAGGCTGCTTAAGATAGGTTTGTTTATCTGCTATCCAGAATCTATCAAGAAATAACACGTTGTACCTTTTTTGCTAAAGAGCTTCACTTGTGTCCTTTTTGTATTTCATTTACAAATGAAGTAAAACAAGTGCAGGATCTGGACAATTATTATTTTCTCTTTCAAATGGCCACCATTACTTGTTATTGTATCCTTTCTTATGTTACCAGTACAGCTGGAGTTGTTCTATGGACTGCTAAATACTTTAGGTAGCCTTTGTGGAGTATGGAATCATGGTGCCAAAAAATAGCATGTCCCCCAGACAATCATCACCAGGAAAAAAACTATTACCTATAAAGGACAGCGAGGAACTTTTTGAGAATAAATCTTTAAGTATATATAACAAGCCAGAAGTTGTTCTTTACTCTCCTTTTCTTTTTAAAGACTACTTATGTTTTGTCAGGGAGTCTTTTCTTGACCAGTGAAAATCAGGCAGTTTCAAACTGTGTGCATACTATTAATGGTGTCCCCTTCATGTAAAACCAAAGCAACTAAACCTAGCCCAACCATTAATCATTCTCTGCTTGTAGCAGTAATTTAAGGATATTAAGGTAAATAATTGCCTCAAAAGATCATTCAGTCAGATGATGTACTGCAGTGTATAAACTAAAGTAGTAGTGATACAAGATTATTCGTGCCCAGGTTTACAATCCAGGAATTCATTACATGGTTGGCACTGTCAACTGATTTAATATTATACTTGCTATTTAAACTTTATGAAAAATATTTGGACACAGTGATCATTATGACTGACAGAAAACAATTGCTGGTTAAGACTTGATTTTGTTTGCAATGACACATTATGTTACATTTCTCTGGTTCTTTCTTTGTATGCGTGTGTCTCATCCCCTACATTCAAAGAGACTTTATTAATGACTTCTGCAGAATCATTCCTTTCAGTTGGAATGATGTGCCTATTAACTATGGCCAATCTAAAATTTTTATTTTGGGTATCAGTGCTTTGTATTCACAAATTATTTGATGGTTACCATTGTTATAATTTTAAAACATTGTGACATTTTGAAATTAGATTTACTTCTAGTTGTGAGTTAAACAGAAACCTAAGTCTCTTAGTTTTAGAATTAATGAGCTGTTATAAGTCAAAAAAGAATAGAGATCTACTAATAGTATGAAGAGCAACAGCTGCATTAAGTTAAAACACAAAAATAAAAGTATCTGCTCCGTCCTTTGAGGGAAGGAAAGAACCTTTTGCTATGCTGTTTTGCCAAGTTAAACTCCCTTCTGTACATAAGTATAACTGAAAGATTTCATATCCACCCAAATATTTTAATTTGAACCAATACAATAAATCATGTGTTCCTCTATTTTTAAAGGCACAGGTTGTATTGCGATTGCCTGTTCTGTATTTAGTTTCAGGAGTTCTTTACAGGTAAGAGCTCCTGACACAAGTATTTTAAGGACGTACTTGACACTTATTACTCAGCAAAATTATAGTAGTTACATTTATTTCAGTGGAATATGTGGAAGCATCCTCTTCCTTACAGAAGTATTTTTGTATGAGTAAATATTACCAGAAAATAGTAATTTGCTTTTGTGTCCAATCTTTATACAGCATCCTTATTCTTTATATCAGTTTGATTTTTCAGCCGGTATTCGTGGTTGAGTGAAACATTCTGAAGCGCTGAATTCCTTTTCAAATACCGGAGTATTCAGAACAATCTTTTATAAGGACAAAGTGTTTCTTTTAGTTAATTCTTCCTTTCACGTGTTACAATAGATTTTCCAATTTTTTTGTCAGTTTAGTGAAGATCCAGGAATACGTTGTTCTCGGTATGTTCTCACTTCCTTTTTCTCTTTTTGGGTTGTATACAATCTTTTGCATTATAAAAATAAGCATGAAACTTTTGCATAATTATCCTAGAAATTGATGTCTAATTTCAAAATTCTAAATTCTTTCAGTTTTAAATAATGCCTAAATTGAAGAATTGGAGAAGAAACAAAGAAAAACGGCTATAGAGATTTTCCTGTTTGTGAGCAAGAAGAAATAAGTTATGATACACTTTCTTTGTTTTAAACAGAAACAAAGAAAAATGAAATGAAATTTAGTGACTTAAGTTGTTCTTGTTTCATAAAAAGGTTTATTATTATTTTAAATCATCCAAATGGTCTCTTCCAACCAAAATGATTCTATGATTCTATACTCCTGCTTTAAAAGAAATAAGAAAAGGAGATCAATGGATGGAGAGAGACGAGGGTGAGTGAGAATGAGGGAGAAGAGAATGAGAGGAGAGTGAGAAACAGAAGAATCATAGAATAGTTTGGCTTGGAGGGGACCTTAAAGATTGTCTTGTTCCAAGTCCCTGGCCTTGAGCGGGGACATCTCCCACTAGACCAGGTTGCTCAAAGGCCCATCCATCCTGGCCTTGAACACCTGCAGAGAATGAGAAAGGCACAAGAAGTGATAGAGATAGAAAATGGAGGTGTAGAAAGAGAAAGAAGAGAGGAAAGGAGAAGAAGGGATGTACATGACAAGGTGCTGGCAGTGGCGGGCTGCAGGGGTGGCCTCTCCAAAGACAGGGCTGGGGCCGCCCTGTGCAGAAAGAAAGAGAAAGGAAAGGAGGAAAGAAGAGAGAGGAAGAAAAGAGGTAAGAGAAAGAAAATAAATGTAAAAGAGAAGATAAAAAGAAGGAAGAGAGGAAAGAAAGGAGAGCAGAGAAGAGAAAGGATGAAAGAATGAGGACAGAAAAGAAGAAAAAAGATGAAAGAAGAGAAAAAAAGAATACATGGAAAGAAAATAAGACAGTGAAAAGTAGGAGGAAAAAAGAACAGAAAACATGGGAGAAAGGGAAGGAGAGGAGAAGTGAAGGAGGGACAGAAGATAAGAAGGAAAGGAGAGAAAAGGGGAAAGAAAATCAAGGAGAAATGAAAAGCAATGAGAGAAGGAGAGAAAGAAACAAAAAAACAAGGGAGAAAAAGATGAAGAGAAAAGAGAGAAGGAAAACAAAGATAAAGGAAAAAACAGAAGAGGAGAGGAAGGAAAATGAGAGAGAAGAAAGAATAGAAAGGAAACAAGTCCAAGCAAATCCACCATGGTTGAGGAATCTTTATCTGGATGCTGTTAGCAGCAAAGTTAGAATTTTTACCTGCCTGGAAGAGCTTGATTGTGGGACTGGTAGGTGGTAAACAAGACCCTGGAAATTATTTTCCATCAAGTAAAACCTGTAAAATCCTTATATTAAAATAATTCAGCTTTGGTGGTTTCAGCATTGCCATTCAATTAATAGATACATTCTTTCCAGGTAAAACTTTCCATAGAAATTGTAATAAGCATTAAAAACTTCCTTACTGTCTTGGAAATGCACTTGGGCAGAGGGATGGTGTGGCTGCAACGGCACAACACAACAAAGGCCAGCAGGCCAGCATGTTGGCATGCATCAATTTGTAAGAATGAGTAAAGTTAATAAAATGGTTTAATGATTTTTGCTAGTGAGAGTAAAGAAAGAAAAAAATCCCTTTTTAAGTTCAGCCTAGCAATTTGCTTTAATGCTATCCCTTCTCTCAGACAGAAATACTATTTAATAAAGTAATCAAATATTGCAGTCTAGTAGCTCAACATTGAGTAACATATTCAAGATTTAAAGATTTCTGAGGTGGAAAAAGAAATCCATAGTTCTCATAAAATGCAAACAATCTTTTTAGCTGTACAGTAGTTAGTGAACTGTGCTTAGCATTACCTGTTGATTAATTTCTTGAAATGGTTACATGTCGCCACAATTTAAGCCTTTTCTCTGCAATTCGGTATCTTAAAATTTAATTCTAACAGGTCTTAACAGCGTGATGGGCTTTGCTTCCTGTGCTTTCATTACTGGCTGAAGGTGGAAGCAGATGTCTGTACGTTAACACAGCTTCTCATTTAATGAATTTACTTGCAGTTGGTTTTAGTGGCCTCAATTGGAAAACTGCCTTGATATCACATAAGAGAACCAGGGACATGACATGAGGCTCAAGTGGAAGAATGCATGGGGGTATGGGGTCCCTCAAGTTCGGTAATTCTGCCTTCCCTCAGCTGGGTGGTACCTCCCCTTCTGCTCCCCTTCTCTGTGTCTTCTCAGGCCAGATGTAGCAGCCCAAGGGGCCAGAGCTCAGGCAAGCCAGCTGCATCTGGCATGGAGGTTTGGGAGTGGCTGGAGGGAGCAGGTTGCCTTACTGACAAAGGGTGAAATACAGGCCTTGCTCTGTATTTCTGAGGAGTCTGAAATGGGAAGCAGTTGTGTCAGTCTGAGGCTATCCTTCTCCAGTTACTGCAAACTAGTATTGCAGCAGAAAGAAGAATCCCACTCACTCCAAGCTGCTTTTCCTGTTTGGGGCTGCCCACCTCCCTGGGCGCTGGCACAAGCATCCACATGGCTCTTTGGGGAAGTAATCAAGATTTAACAGAGAAAAAAAAAGGGTGCGTGGCAGGAGGGGAGATAGCACGGAGCCAGGAACATGGCATCTGCCTTAGAGGGAAGTCAGGCTGCTGCACTTAGTGGCAAAGCTGGCTGAGTCTGACACGAGCCCAGCATTATTCCTGGTGCAAAGCCTGTGCTGAAAGCGGAAACTGCTCTGTTGCCTAACATACAGGTACACAGATGAGCTAGCACTGCCATAACTGGCAGTGGAGGTGTTCTCCTTGACCCTGCCAGTGAGGTGAAAATGCTCAGGTGGCAGAGGTCACATCCCTCAAGTCAATGTGTAGCTGCATGGCTGGTGGCACAGCCAGAGCCATGGTACTCTCTTTGAGGAACATGAACTGCTGAACAAGGAAGGACAGGATCCATGAGATGGAATATGGCATGAGTGTCTTTGCTGACAGTCTCAGTAATCTTTTCTGGAGGGCTTTGATGTAGCTACTTAAGGGGAGGGATGTTGCAATATGAGAAGTGGTGGATGGGTAACACTGAGGAAGTGTCTAGGAACATCATGACTGGGTAAACCTTGCACAGTCCTTATGCAGGCAGTATGACTGGGGCATCCCTTTCAGGTATCTGTACAGAAATGCACAGAACATGGGAAACAAGCCTGTGTGCACTTGCAGAGCTCCTTGGAGTTACAAAGGCATTGTGGGATTGTTCACACAATGGAGCTCTGCCATCGACAGGTGGATGGATACAGGCTGGTGAAGAGGGGCGAGGTATGCAAAGAAGGGGTGGGAGTGCACAGTGCTTTGCCTTGGAATGGGTATTGAGTCTGTCAGGCACTTGAGAGAGATCAGAGGGCAGAACAACACAAGTAATGTTGTGGTAGACATCTGCTGCAGACCATCTGCCCAAGAAGAAGTAGATGAGGCCTTCAAGTAACTGCTGGAAGCCTTGCAATTGTTGTAGACCATGTAGTTGTGGGGGACGCAAGCAAGCAAGGACATCCCTGAGAGTCAATTTCTTGATGCAGGTCATTGATGACCCAACTAAGGGATGTGCTGTCCTGGACTTGTTACACATGAGCAAGGTAAAACTGATTGAAGGTATGAAGGTTGATGACCACCTTGGCTGTGATTGATTATGAGACTATGGACAAAAGGGACCAGGAAAGCTGTTTTATCTTCCTTGGTGAATGAGATTGGCCCATTCCAATGAGTAGAAAGTCAAGCAAGTGTGGCAGAAAGCCAGTATGAACAAGCAAGGGCAAATCATACATGACGGGCCTCTTCGCCTTCTATGATCAGATGGCTGGTTCAGTTCATGAGAGAAGAGCAGTTGATGTTTACATTGATTTTAGCAAGACCTTTTGCATCATCTCCCATAGTATCTTCACATTCATACTGGTGAGATAGGAGCTCAGAAAGTGAACAATAAGATGAATGGAAATTTGCCTGGACTGCAGAGTGCGAAGCATTTTGGTCATAGGTGCTAATTCTAGTTGGTGACCAGTTACTAGGTAGTGTTGCTCAGGCACTGATACTGCTGCTGTTATTGTTGAATGTTGTTACTAAACACCTGGAGAATGGGACAGAGTGCACATTCAGCAAATTGGGAGATGACCCTCAAATGGAGGGAGTGGATGGTACACCTAAGACTGGGCTGCTGCTCCGAGGGATCCAGACAGCAGAAAATTGTACTAACAGGAGCCTCATGAAATTCAACAAAGGCGAGAGTAAACTCCTTCATCTGGTACATAGTAACCCATGCAGCAGTACTGGCTGGGGGCTAACTGGCTAGAAATCAGCTTTGCAGAAAATGACCCAGGAGTCCTGATGGTTAACAAGCTGGATGTTAGTCCAGCAGTGTGCCCTCGCAGCAAAGAAAGCCAAGCTCATACTGAGCTGTGTTAGTAGGAGCGTGGCCAGCACATACAGTGAACTGATCCTTCCCCTCTGTTCAGCACTTGTGAGACCATATGTAGAACACCATGTCCAGTTTTGGGCCCCTTAGTATGGGAAAGAGATTGATATACCAGAGTGAGTCCAACGGAGGTTCACCAAGATGGCTGGAGACAAGAGCATATGATGTATGAGGAGAGGCTGAGGGAGCAGGGTTTGTTCACAGAGGAGAAGGCTCAGGGAGATCCCATAGCAGTCCACAGCTCACTAATGGGAGGGTATAGAGAAAGCAGAGCCAGACTTTTCTTGGATGTTGCACAGTGACAGCACGAGAGGCAAAGAATGACAGGAAACAGATGCAAATTGGAACATGTAAAATTCTGATTTGATACTAAGAAAAATATTTTCCCACTGAGAGCAGTTAAGCCCAGGAGAAAGTTGTCCAGAGAGGCTGTAAAGTCTCCATTTTTGAAAACTACACAAAACTAGACAAGCCCCAGATCCTAGTGAGAAGGAGGTTGATCTAGATGACTTCTGGAAGTTCCTTCCAATGTAAATTAGGCTACGATTATCTGAGTGTGTGAACTGAACGATTTTAAAAATAGCCATAGTTTTGTTTTGTTGGGGTTTTTTGTTTGTTTGTTTTTTGAGGGGTTGGGTATTTTTTATTTTGCATTTCACTAACCATTTATATCTCGATAACTTACACATTCTTAAAGCACTACAGGGAAAGTTGTGGAGACTGGCCAGTTAAAACAAATTAAACAAGAGAACTTGGGATAACTTCATAGAGGTCCCTTGTGTAGGATGATTAAATTTTAGAGGCCAAAAGGCATTTGGTGATTACTGAGTGTGTCTTGTTCAGTGTAGTCACTTTCCTTTCCACCTTAATTTTTTTTTTTGAAGAGTAAGCTTCACCCAACTTGAAGCCAAGAATGTTTGGAAGGGTGGGGTGTTCTTTTCATTTTATACATTGCACATTTTGTGGCAGTGTTTTTCTTTGGTTTAGTACATTTTTGATTGTAGCACAGTCATTACTTCATTTTTCTAAACATATGTATTTAAAACCCACAAGGGCCTGTGCAATCTGATACTAAAATAAGACATCATATATATCAAAACCATAGTTTCTCTAAGAAAGCCATTTTTTAACCTCTACTACAGAGTTCCTTTTATGTGGCAGGAATTACTTTTTTTTCCCCTTCTTTATAACTTTGTCCTTCATGATGATCATTAGTATTAGGGGAGAAAATGAAAAATGTACTACTGCTTTTTATTTAAATCAGTTAAAACTATTGAAAAGTAATATTTTAGTAGAAGAGCAAAGACAAAAATGTCTGGTTTTGAATAGGAAGTCACTGTCGAAGAGAACCATATTATTTGACCAGTATAAGAACCCGTTACACAAAGAAATCAAAGTTTCTTTCAAGTGATGTTGAATGAGGAGGGTGTTCTCAGTCCAGAGAACAGCTTAGCTGTCGTGACCATCTCTGACACATGCTGATTTCTTGTTCTCTTAGGATAATTTTCAGGCTGAAAGTTTTTTCTTTGAGGATTATTTCCAAAGGTGCTCTTTTAATCTTTGCTCGCACCTTTCAAAAACACATTTAAGACGTCTTTTTCTTTTCTTGTTAGCATTGTTTTTTTCTTGTCTTATTTGTACTACATCTAATGAAATGGGAAAGATTCAAAGTACAGAGATGCATGTACTATATATCCTTTCTTTGAGATTTTTCTTCACAAAGAAGAAAAACTGGAGGTTTTCCCAGGTGTTAGAGAACACAGAGAAGTGTAAACATTCTCTATAAAACTTGTATTCTCATTTCCTTTCTGGTCAAGGAATGCTTGTTGCCATATGTGAATATCGTTTAAAGAGGTGTCATGGTGTTTCAAGCATACTTTTCAGAACATTAAACATATTCAGGGAGCCCTACTCGGAGGCCTGGCTGACAAAGGGCAGGGGTAATCAGCAAAAATAAGGGGTACGGATATTTTGATTTCAGGAAAGTGTGTTTGTTTATTTCTGTTTGCAGAGGATAAGTTGGCATTGGTCTGAGATGTTTGTGTGCCTTTTAATTTCTTTTATTCCAATTTACCCACTATCCTGCTAGCATCTTCTTTTCAAATACATTATAAACCTAATGTACATTTGTTTCTCTATGGGAGATTTTTCCTTCAAAAACATTATTTTAAGAAATAATATTTTCCAATGAAAATCCATGGCAATAACTGTAAAATTCTATTTAGGAACACTTTTAAATTTTACAAAGGTTCTGGAACTTTTGTTTTAAAGGCTTTCTTGAGAGAGAAAATGTTTTAAAAAAGAAAAGAAAAAGCCTCACTGGCTTGAGAACTACTGAGATTTGGGATGAACTTTTTTTTTATGGGGCTTTTCATTTCATTGTTTTAGATGAGTCATAATAAAGCTCTGGTTTCACAACAGATTAACTCTTTTTATTTTATTTTTTTTAATTTATTTTCTGGAAAAGTTACTATTGTCACCGGGCTTGACACCACCAAAAGATTTCCCAGGCTGCCAACAGCAAGAGATACAATACATTTTGTTCTAGTTATCAGAAAGATCCATTATTAGTATTGTAGGGTGCTAGAGCTTCGTATAGCCTGGCCTCAGGCCACAGAGTCTTCTAATGATAAGAGGTCCTGGGAGATAGTCAACTCTCCATGCGCCAGCAATGTGCCCTTGTCACCAAGAGGGACAATGGAATCCTGGGCTACATAGTGTGGCCAGTGGGTGGAGGGAGGTCATTCTTCCCCTCCACTCTGCACTGGTGAGGCCACAGCTGGAATACTGCATCTAGTTCTGGGCTCCCCAGTTCAAGAGAGACAGGGAACTACTGGAGAGAGCCCAGCATAGGGCAACAAAGATGATGAAGGGATTGGAGCATCTCCCTTGTGAGGAAAGGCTGAGAGAACTGGGACTCTTTAGCCTGGAGAAGAGAAGGCTGAGGGGAAACCTTAGTAATGCTTCCAAGTATCTAAAGGGTGGGTTGAAGGAGGATGGAGCTGGACTCTTTTCAGGGGTTCCCAGTGAGAGGATGAGGGGCAATGGGAAAAAGCTGGAACATGGGAAGTTCCATGAGACTTCCCATAGTCAAAGATGAGAAAACTTTTTTCTGGTGAGGATGAGAGAGCCCTGCAACGGGTTGCCTAGGGAAGTTGTGGAGTCCCCTTCTCTAGAGACCTTCAAGTCCCACCTGGATGCAGTCCTGAGTGATGTGCTCTGGGCAATCATGCTTTAGCTTCCAGAGTTGGAAGGGACCTCTAGAGACCATCTAGTACAAATGGGAGTTGTACTAGATGGTCTCTAGAGGTCCCTTCCAACTCTGACAATTCTGTGCTTCTGTGAAACGTCTGTCAAAGGCCAATGTGCAGCACAGAGGGCAGTTCTGATGTATTTGCAGTAGTCTACCTCTGAGGGGAAAGAAAAGATAAGATACACGGTAGTTGCTGCAATACAGCTAAGTGAGAAAGTCTATGTCACTGTTTGCAAAAGTGACCCATACTTTTTGGTACTGCAAGAGAGTTAGAATAAAAATTTATGGGTAGTCATGTATGACAGCTTGACTTTACCAAGAAAGTGAAGTATTATCCTAGATCGTGTGGTTGCTTGTGACTGACTGTGAGTGAATGCAACCAGCCTGGCAAACTCTTAAACAAAACAAGCAAGCAACTTTTTCTTATCAGTGTCCCCTGTCTTGTTGTCATGTCCCCTTCAACTAGCAGGTTTGTTCACTTGTCCACCTAGGTTTTTACATGGCATCCTACAGCTGGCGGTTTATTCTGCTTGTGCTTTATCATGTGTGCCAATGTCACGTAATCACTGCACACAATGGCTGTCTGTAGATGTACAAATAGCCCAGAGATGGAGTGGTTCTTGTAGGATTGTCCTACAAGTGGTAGAAATAGGTCTTAAGGGTAGTGGCGTAATCTCCAATGCTTGTTTCTTATGCATATCCTTTCACAGAAGACTTGAGTAATCTTTGTGTGTCTCTCTGGGTGGCTGCTTGCCGCTCCTCTAAGGGAAGACACCATTGTTTAATGCTTCTTTAAGGATAAGAGATAGGGGACAGCTGTTCGTTCTGTGAAAGCACCTCCAGTTCCAACTCCTTCTCTGATTCTGGGTTTGGTGAATTCAAAATGTAGAACCAGACTAGGTGAGTTTGTAAATTATATTTTCTAAATACCCTAAATAAATGCAAGAAATACCCTTCCGTGATATTTGGCTTGAATTTCGTATCCATGTTGCATTTCTGTCCAGTATTGCTCCAGATAATTTCACAGTTGGAGTATGATGAAAAGATTCAGGTTCTTGGTGATTTATCAGACACTTTAGTCAGCTGTGATTCCAGCTGTTTGTAACTGACAAGCTACAAAGGGCAAGGTTCAAGTTCATCACTTCAGATATTTGGGATTCCCTACTTTGGTTAAATTCAGTGAAAGCTGATATGTAAATTCTGCTAATTTGTGAGACAGATGCAGGGTATCTATGACAGATGTGTTACCTTTTAGCATGTCTCTACTGGTACTTGTTTTTTCCATCATATTAATAATATTCTTGCCTCCATCTTATCTGGTTTAGAAAAACAAAAAATGCATGAGGGTTGCCTCTGAAGTGCAGTCAGTAGTATAAATAATGGGTCTTTTCCCCTATCATCATCTGGGATTTGGTTGCAGTCTGTGAGACTACGATCAAATCAGCTGTTCTGGTCTGTCTCGTTGCCTGATAGCTGTGAGCTTTCTGGCTTACTTTCTCTGCTCAAGAATAGCAGCCCTATTTGTGATATTTGAAGGCTAAAAGTCTGGTGCCACATGTGAAGCATAAGTAGGACCACAGATGTAAAAACTTTTTTTAGGGTGCTGCCCAAATAAGAACAAAATTGATGTTAATTTTGGCTCACCTAGATAAAACTCATTAAAAATAAAATTTAAAAAAATATTTTTTTGAGAAATGTCTATTAATCCTTTGAAATAACTGTAAAGATCCAAGTTGGAGAGCTTATATTCGAAATAAACCTTAAGTGTAGTTTATTCCAACTCTATAAATAATATTCTATATATATGCACTTAAATCTCTATAAAACTTTAGCAAATAACTGTTTAAGGCTTACAGCTTTATATATAATGACTTTATTATTTAAGTGGTTAAGACTTCAGAACATAAATAGTTTTGACAGTCATGCCAACTGTAGGTACCAAGGGTGTTTTCTGTAGATCTCATTAGTAGTCCCGTTAAAAATAAGTCGCTGATTGGAAGTTCAAAGAGTAAAATGCTTTTTTCTTGTTCTAATTTATGAATAAAAACTTTGTGTGAGAAGCTGAGATCTACCAGCTCTGCAGTTTCATGAGTCTTTACATAAAAATAGTAGCTACCTACTACCCATGTACTAAAAACTAATCTTTTTATTGTTTATTAATGTTGTTGGATATGTAATATTTTGAAGTCTCATTTTTTTCTTTTTCTATCCAACACATCTACTCTATTTGCAATCAGCATTTAAAAGCCCATCTTTTAATCCAATTCCAGTTTCTTTCCAAAAATGACTTATCACAAATAAGTACACTTGTAATTCAGTAAATACGTCACTATTGCTATTTTAACATCAGAAAATACAACTTAGATGAATTTTTGAGAGTTAAGTTAGGTAATTGCTGAGTGTATTTATAGTCTTGGGATTAGCAAAAAGTAGTCTTACCTTAAAGCTCTACTTACTTGCTGATTGGGGTATTTTAATAATTTCAAGTAATGAACAAATTAATCTTGCAATAGGAAAATAAACAGAAAGCAATTCAAAAGCAAGATTTAAATTGATTGTTCAAACCATGTTTTCTGTTTGATAATTTAAATTGGTTTAGTTTGAATTAACATCTTTAGTTCATGGGTTTGCTATCCGTGGAAAGAAGGTCTAACTCTGGATGAAATGTTACCTGGAACACATAGTCTGTATTTAACATTGGATGAGAAGCAGATATCCTGCTTGCAGTCTTCCTGTGTAGGGACCTGCAAAATAACCAGGGAAGACCGTGGAGACTCCATCATCGTGTGATTTGATTTGATTTGTTTAGGCTGACTTGAAGCTTTTATTGCTGAGAAGTTTGTAGGTGGTTGGCAGTGAATCTTGTACTCATCAGCATTGTTTTGAGCCATTTATTCTGTGCTTGTGCCGAGGGAAGGATCCTGTGCCTGTAACGTTTGAACACAGTAAAAATGACTGGGGTCTTTTTTCTGTTCGCTGGACATTTCCTGCTTCTTCCTCCCATGCCCAGGCTGGAAGAGCTTGCTTTGGCCCCAGCACCAACAGTGGCCGCAGCACTGCCAGCTCAGTCAAGCGTGGCTGGAGGAGGAGAGCGGCTCTGGAGTGATTAGCAGCAGTTTGCCTGTCTTCTTGGTATATAGGGCAGCTCTCATCTTGTCTTGGTATTGCTGCTTAGGTTCCTGGTGCTTTTGTGTCACTTCCAAACTAGGTCGTGGCTACAGTCTTGTACGGGAAGTTTGGACATTTTGCTGGCACATGGTAACAAGGGCCCACGGCTCCTTGAAGGCTGTGGGAAAACTTCCTTTTTTGTTTCATCACATTGAGCATCCAGTACTGCACGTGTTGTTCTATGAAACACTTCAGCAAGCAGTGCATGTCTAGCCATCTAGTCAATTCTCCAGCATTTCTGGCTGCTGTATGTTTTGGAAAAAATATACTTAGGGTATATTAACCTCAGGCTTAAATAAAATTTTGATTTATTAAAGAGATAAAGAATCCTAGGATACAGCGCTGGACACATGCTCGAGAGATCATTCAAGACAAATGGTAGCACTGGGACAGGTTCCAGTCTATACCTTTCAGGTAGTTGTAGAGAGCAATAAGGTCTCCCCTCAGCTTTCTTTTCTGCAGGCTGAACAACCCCAGCTTCCTCAGCTGCTCTTCATAAGATTTGTGCTTAAGACCCTTCATCAGCTTTGATCCTCTTCTTTGGACACGCTCCAGCACCTCAATGTCTTTCCAGTGCCAAGTTCAGGGGGAAGTCACTTCCCTAGTCCTGCTGGCCACCCAATTTCTGATACAAGCCAGAATGCTATTGGCCTTCTTGGCCACCTGGGCACACTACTGGCTCATATTCAGCCTACAGTGGTCCAACACCCCCAGGTCCTTTTCCACCAGGCAGCTTTGAGGCCACTCTTCCCCAAGCGTGCAGTGTGAGGTTGTTGTTATCCAAGTGCGGGACCTGGCACTTGTCCTTGTTGAACCTCATATGGTTGACCTTGGCCCATCAATTCAGCCCCCTCTGAAGATTCATTCTACCCTCAAGAAGATCAACACACCCCTCCAACTTGGTGTTGTCTGCAAACTTACTGTGGGTGCACTCTAGTCCCTTTTCCAGATCATTGATAAAGATGTTAAAGAGCTCTGGCTCCAGCACTATACCAGCCAGCAGATCTTCTGATGAAGGTCATTTTACAAACGTCTCTGCTTTATTCTGGTGTGGATTAAAACAACAACAGCTACATTCACACTTTTAGATGATCTGTGAACTTTATTTTTCTTCCCCCAGTGGCCATTAAGACCATTTATCTCCATTGACTTCCACAGCCTTTTATATTTTCCTGAAAAATTACGATTATGCCTTCTTTTACTCTTTTGTTTTCTGGACAATACAAATGTGTTTTCTATAACCTTCCCTCATAAGTCTTATTTTCTTTATGTGTTTTTCTTTATCTGCCTGTATTTCTCTTAGAATAGTCTCTGAATGTGATGGGTATCCACTAGCACTTGAAGTAAGAGAGTATTCTCCTTGTGTGCCGGTCGGCCAGCAGCCTGGTTGACACATACAGTTGCTGGTGCCATTACCTTCTGATCCATTTCACTTTTTGGGTGTCAGTTCTTTGGACTTGACATGAAAATATGCATTCTGTCAATTCAACTTCACATTCTGCTATTCCACTTAGCATTTCCTTTGATTGAATTTCATGGTGTTAATTTTAAAGGCTGTCTTCAGTGCGTCGTGGTATTTTTCACTTTCTTCCTTTCTTCTTCACAAGGGGGCTTGTGACTCTTACCAAACCAGTGTAACTCTTGTGCCTTGTTATTATAAGCATATTTTATTCTATGTGACTTCATATCAGGTCAAGAAATGAGTTTTGAAGCTTTTTTGGGGTTTACATTGTTTCCAGCAGCGAATAAAAATTGTTGCTCCCTTGAGACTATTTATGGATCTCTGTAAAATGAGCAGATGATTTCAAATAAATACTGATCACATTTATGATAGCCATCTTACAGCAGTTGTTGTTCAATATGGGAACACATCAGGAACCCTTGTAAGCTCTGGGAGGGGGCTCCGGTATGGGCAGGGGGGCTGTGGCTGAAACGCTGCCTGCTGGAGGACCCGAGGTGCCTGGTCTGCATAGCGTCAGGAAGCTTTCACCGTCTGCTGCACTGTATTGTCTGGACAGGTTGGCTTTAGTCAATTTATTTTCCATATTTGAAACATTTTTTTTTTGCCAAGATTGTATTTTTTTTTTCTCTTGGCACACAGTCTAGCAAAGACCATTAGAGCTGAAAGTATAACCACAGACCTTTGCAGGGATTTTCTGACAAAACTGTGTGTTTGAGAAGCTTAAAATAGAAAAATAAACAGTGATTTTACTGATGTTTTTACAAATTTTTGTAGGGTTTAGGGGAGAAATAACTGAAATCTGTACTTCCCCTACATATTTTTGCAGAGCTTTGTGTGTAGAGACTGTGTAGTTGAGCGTTTTGATTTAGTTAAGGTGGGCTGCGTGACCAGTAGAGGGAGCCCAGAATCACAAAATATTGGAGATGTGAAGATACTTTGGACTGGGGGAGTTGGGGTGAGAAACTTGCTTTGATAATGTACAGGAATTTTGTGATTATATTTAGAAGGATGCATTGATTCTTACCAACTTACAGGGATTCTGGGGAAGAGCATTTATAAAATGTTGAAACGTTTAACGTCTTTTAAATTATCAAATTGTATTGACAACTTTTATATTGGAAGGCTAATCAGTAATTCTTTCTCTTTCATATGTTGCTGGTTGTTGTGACTTCATATCACCTTTACAGAAAGTAAGTAACTTTTAATTTTTTAAAAAACCTTTTTGAAAGTGCACACTTTTGGGTATATGGTTTGTATGTATGTATAATGTAAATAATCATATGTAAAACAAACATAGGAGCAGAAAATGGTGAAACTTAAAGACATAGTGCTGCAGAGGGTGACTCCCACGAATGAAAGACTTTCAGAATACCACAGTGCTTTAAAGGAGTCTCACCCGAAAAATGATGAATAGTATGGAAGTTCTCCATCTGAATCTGAACATCTTCCTGGCGGGTAGACTATGGCAACAAAACTTGCAGCGTGTTGGTTTAAAATACCTTATGGCTCTAAAAATTCACAGATATCAAGTTAGAAAGCGTAACGTTATTGTATCCCATTTTGATTTAACTGAATCAAAGTTGCACTGATTTGGAGAGTTTCAAGAACTTAGGTCAAACTATGCCGTTTTTGACATTCAAAGCTACTCGGCCTTGTATTTGGCAGTCCTTGACTGCAGTAGTAAAACACGCCAGCAGCTCTGAGCAGAACAAATCTGTCCTCGGGCTGCAGGAGAATTCAGAAAGCACACAGTAAGTAGCGTGGATCCCTCAAACTGCTCTGTGATTCAGAGATCAGTCTGCATCGTGGGATCTTTGCTTGCTGACTTTTCTAACCGCAGTCCCGTGTGTTGTGATAGCACGTACTGCGAGCATTTCCAGCATCCCTTGTGAGTAATGTTTGGGAATTTTAGTAGAGTGTTTTAAGGATGCCTGTGCTGACAGAAAAATAGGCAAGTCATTGGTTAACATGGGTCAAAATAGCAGTGATAAAGGACACCATGGAATTTCAGTTTGAGCTGCTAGCTCAAAAGAAATCCCACCCCACGGTTTCCAGATTATTATTTCATATGCAACTTAACTTAAGTATGTGTGGTTTGTTTTGTGCTTGCTATAAACACACCCAAATGCAACTTTCAAGAAGCGTGGATACAGCCCTTTGGTTGCATGCCAGATTATTTAGGAATTGCAGATATCTGTATGAAACAAGCATAACAGTAGCTAAAGTACTTCTTGGCTCAGTAGCTGATATGGATTTCTTTGTAAGTCAGAGAGTAGTTTCTATTGTCTACTTGCCAGTTGGCTAGACTTTGAAGATTAAGATATCTGCTGTGAGCAC
Source organism: Jacana jacana (assembly GCA_013400555.1). Classification (NCBI taxonomy): domain Eukaryota; kingdom Metazoa; phylum Chordata; class Aves; order Charadriiformes; family Jacanidae; genus Jacana; species Jacana jacana. The sequence continues at coordinate 52,501 of VZTM01028769.1, forward strand.
AGTGGTGGTCATGAGATATTGCCAAATCCTCTATTTTGGGTTCATTCATCTTGTATCATTTTAATTGGTTAATGATATCTAAAAATAAGTGTAGTGTCCAGAATGTCTACATTGAAATGGGAGGATACAAATCGTACATGCATGCACACACAGTTTTGTTTCTTGATGATTTATTGAGCTTGTCTTCCACTGCAGAGTCAGCAAGTTCTTTCTGTCTTTCAGAAAAAGTCTTAATCTGTGATAATGTTTCAGTAAAAAGATCCAAGACTGTGAGTCGAAAATGCTTCATGTTATGTATGTTAACATATGGAAGATATTATGCTGCTCCATTAAAGACTTTGTGTCTTTGCTTGTCAAACATTAATACAATAAGGGAAATGTGTAAAAAAATACTATCTTACTGATTCCAAAACTGTTTTAAGTAATCGTTAAACTCAGTGAAATCTCTTAATTTGTTCTGTGCTCCTGCTAGAAGTACTGTTGCATTTCTGCCATATTTAGTTGTATATTCCCTTATACTATTTTATCAAAACCAGATGTGGAATTAGTTGTATTTGCAGGAGGAAAAGGGAAACAAAAACCTGTCAGAATTTTCATATTGCAGCATTATATTTAGAATGCTTATAAAATATATATCTGTTAAATATCTGATGTGTTTATCATCAAGCAGCATTTTTACATTTTTTTATTTTAGATTTAGTAATGTGATACATTAGGTGACCAATAGGAAATGAATTGTATTGGATAAGACTTCCTGTCTTGAGGACACATGAACGTTTTTTTTCTTACCAGAAGAGAAATTACCACACTATCCATCTTGCCATTAAATTAATACATGTACAGTGAGGATGAATTCTATTGTAACAGAGCCATAGAAATGAACAGAAAGCATCATCATGTGGAAGAGCATAATCTCAGTCCGGTTTTATTTATAAAAAAAGATTGGTCAGCAATTTTCAACAAGGATTGGTTGGTGTCATATAATATTGCATAATAAGGAGCAGTAGTTTCTGGTGGACTTTTGAAGCCTGGTTTTGTTCCTGGTTTATATTGAGTGTATAATTAATCCTGAAATACTTAGCAACACACTTAATTTAATGCACAGGCATTGTTCCACTTAACTAAGTGGAATATATTTACGTGGCTAAAGATAAGCGTGCGTGCAGGCTGGGGACCCCAGGGAGGAAGCACAGTTTCAGATTCAGTCCCCGAGTACACCACGTACATTAGTCAGTAAATGGGGACAAAGATGTGACAGTACACTTATAAATCTTGTACTTTAAGATTTAAATTACAGTGAAATAAAACAATTTATGACTACCTTCTTCCCTACCAATTCCTACATCAACTTTCCAGGATAGTGTAGAGTGTAGCGAGGGTAGAAGCATTTGCTTTCTTTTACTGATGTAAACATGCATATATTACAAAGACTGTACAAGAACTCTTTTTGTCTTAATGTGTTGTGTTTCTTTTAAAATAGTACCTTACCCTGTGTTTCGCAGTGGTATTGCAGTTACTACCTTGAGCAGGTCAATCTCTTAATCCCTAAAACAATTCTAATTAGAAAGGATAGTGTTTCATAGAAGGTACAAATGCGCTTGCCTTTATGTGTAGTAATGCATGCTGACCGTGTTAAGCCAGAAGAAGGCTTAACTATATATCACTTTTAATTTTAAATGTGTTCTTCCTGGGCTCTTTATTATTCTTTTGTTGCCTTTCATCCTATGGGATGCAGCTGCCCTTGAACTTGGTACTGTTTTGATCATTCATGTGCAGCAGCCACATTGTCTGTAACATTTTAAAAATGAGGCTTCATGGTGTTATTTACCAAATAATTTCACATAAATATTTGGACTTTGGTTCTCAGGATGTGGAGCTGGTTGCTGTATGAAGAAAAGCATAATTATAATTCACAGACTTTTTGCCTCGAGCCTAGGGGACAGATGCATATGATTAAGTTTGAAACTGGCCTGTTATTGTAATGTAGATGTTTTTAGGCTTGAGAGATT
>VZTM01028770.1:0-18956 GCA_013400555.1 Jacana jacana
GCAGTGAGGACACTTGTGCGGCTTGACAATCGCCGTGTGGAGCTTGGAGTGGATCCTGCCGAAGAGGAGGAGGAGCAGCAGCAGTTGGACACGACCGCCATCTGGCTAGTGCTGATGGAATGAGGGCACAAAGGGGGTGGGACAGCACCACGCTATCTGCTACATGGAGGAACTCCAAACACGGCACGAGCTTGCTCGGTCTCAGAGCTCGCTCAGTCTCAAACCGTGCTCCCCTTGGATTCAAGAGACCATGGTCTGTCCGCACCGGGGGAGGATCCAGAGAGAGGAACTATAGAGTTTGGACTGAGGGGCATTGGCAGAGCTGTGTGTGGGAAGCCTACAGCTGAAACAGCGGGGGGGGGCTGCAAGCCTGGACTGAGACGTTTGGCAGAACTACGCTGGGGTGATAGGGAAAAGTCCTCCTACGCCCACTCTCACACTGACACAACCAGCCCTACCTCCTGTCAGTAAGTGTCACTCCATTGCAGACACCCCTTAGGGTGAGCTGCGCTAGCCTCCCTGCACACCCAGCCCCTCGCAGCAAGTGACAAGTCTCAGGTGTCGGATAACACTACTGCTGGTTGATCGTGTACAAGACCCGACCAGCCTGCGGAAAACAGCAAGGTCTCCCCAGGCAGTCGCCCACTGAGGGTGCTCACAGCATGCTGGGATGACGGCAACATGCAGTGTGGAGGGCCCCCAGCCTCCTCTGGCCCTTACCGTGTGTGCTGCTGCAGGTGGGAGAGCTGGCGGAAGGCCTTCTGGCAGTAGCTGCACGTGTAGGGCTTGGCCCCTGAGTGGATGCGAATGTGCTGGGCCAGGTAGGAGCTGTTGGCGAAGCTCTTGGAGCAGTGAGGACACTTGTGTGGCTTTGTCTCCGTGTGGGACTTGGAGTGGATCTGCATCTCCGACTTGGAGTAGAAGGTCAGCGAACACATCCGGCACCTGGGACCGGGATGAGGGGAAGAGACAGTATCACACAAGGGCAAGCCCCAACAGGTACCAACTCTAACTGGAATAGGGCCTTCCACACTGAGTAAAGAAGGGACATTTTCTCACTATGAGGTTCTGGGGAGGTTTTACCCTGGGCACTGTGCTTGGCTGCAAATACTCCAGTCCCAGGGGGACAAACTTAAGCCAGGAACTGGCAGAAGAAAGAAAACGATTCCTTGCAGCCAGAAAAGTAAAGGTCTTGGAAGAAACCGAGAGGTCAAACCTAGGGGTAACAGCTCTAAACTAAAAGAGGGTAGATTTAGACTAGATAGAAGGAAGAAACGTTTTACAACGAGGGTGGTAATACACTGGAACAGGTTGCCCAGAGAGGTGGTAGATGCCTCATCACTAGAAACATTCAAGGTGAGGTTGGATGGGGCTCTGAGCAACCTGATCTAGCTGAAGATGTCCCTGCTCATTGCAGGGGGGTTGAACTAGATGACCTTTACAAGGTCCCTTCCAACCCAAACTGTTCTATGATTGGGCTTACAAAGGAGACAGGGCAACACTTTTAAATTTTTCCAACAGCAATCTGAAGGAGACAGGAATAACACTTCCCAGACAAAAACCCCACTTTGTTAATCTAGAATTTATTTCTGTAAAATAGAGTTTGGAAAACCTCAAAATCCCAGGCTAAGGTTCACATTCACAATAAAAGCTAATTCCACATACTGCAAAGTCTGCAAAACCAGGTATCACCAAACCCACTTAACTCTGCTCCCATTTTTGGAGAGGATACGTCAGTATTTAGAATAAAAGATGCTGAAAATAACAACACTGCTGCTTTCCTAGCGGGTCTCAAAACGATACCCCGGATATCAAAAGTGCTATTTCACTGGTCTAACGGGCTTTCATCGTTTCTACCTTATTAATGTGATGCAAAACGTTTTGTCTGGGAGTTTGGACCCATCTGTTCCCATACTGATCAGAAATGTATTTGGTAACACACAGACTCTTTGAACAGGAAGAAGCAGTTGGCATCTTATCTGCTATGGATGCTGCTGTTAAAAACTGTTCCTCCATCACGACTCCAGGCTGTTAAGAGAAGCTTGCACTATTACACGATTCAAGATGCTAAAAGCTTCTGTGATTGATAATTTGACAGAGAGATAAAGGCTGCATCCACGTTACTGGAAATTTTTTTAAAAACCAACAACCAAACCATGTGCCAACCAAGGGGCAGAGTTAAGGTTTCTCTGAACTTAGTTTTCCCATTTGCAGACTTTTCAGTTAAACAAGACGAAACTGAACCTGCACTGGGAACTTCCAGGGTCACGTTTAAGAGAAAAAATGCCTAGAAGTCCGGCTAACATGAATTCAACCTTCACAGCAGGTTGATTTATGTTTTAGTCTGGGAATTTCCTCAAGTGTTTACAACACTGCTCTGTGCGGGTATTACAGACCACAGAGTCGATCCTGCTCTTCCTCATAGCCATCTCCTTCCAAGAAGGTCCCTCATTACATCTATTACTGTGACTGTTGACTTTGGAACCAGAAGCTTTATGAAGTGTGCAGTTTGATTAGTCTATGTAATGTAGGCAATATTTATCCAGCACCCACCTTACCTTCCACAGGCCCTTCCAAGCCACAGCTTGATTCATAGAATCATAGAATCATTTAGGTTGGAAGAGACCCCTGGGATCATCAAGTCCAACCATCAGCCCTACTCTACAAGTTCTCCCCTACACTAGATCCCTCAACACCACATCTAATCTGCTCTTAAACACAGTCAGGGATGGTGACTCCACCACCTCCCTGGGCAGCCCATTCCACTGACTGACCACTCTCTCCGTGAAAAATTTTTTCCTAATGTCCAGCCTAACCCTACCCTGCTGCAGCTTGCAGTCATTCCCTCTGGTTCTGTCGCTCATTGCCCGTGAGAAGAGACCAGCACCAATATCTCTACAGTGCCCCTTCAAGCAGTTGTAGAGAGTGATGAGGTCTCCCCTCAGCCTCCTCTTCCTCAGACTAAACAACCCCAACTCCCTCAATCGATCCTCATAAGCCTTGTTTTCCAGTCCTCTCACCAGCTTTGTTGCCCTCCTCTGTACTCGCTCCAGCACCTCGATATCTCTCTTGTGCTGAGGTGCCCAGAACTGGACACAATACTCAAGGTGTGGCCTAACCAGTGCTGAGTACAGGGGGACAATCACCTCCCTACTTCTGCTGGTCACACTATTCTTTATGCAAGCCAGGATGCTATTGGCCTTCTTGGCCACCTGGGCACACTGCTGGCTCATGTTCAGCCTCCTGTCGACCAGCACCCCCAGGTCCTTTTCTGCCAGGCAGCTCTCCAGCCACACTGCCCCAAGCCTGTACCGATGCATGGGGTTGTTGTGGCCCAAAAGTTTATTCTAAACTATTCAACTGGAAGCGAGGCCTCCCTAACAAGCCCTCTACCACACACCTGCCGCAACACTCCATCGCTGTTCTCTCACATTCCTTATCATCTCCAACAGCTGTTCCCACGTTTCCTACATTCATCTTTCTCTTAATCCACTTTAATTGCAAGCCCTAACAGAACACGCAAGCCAACGGATCCTTACATAAATCCCCGCTCACACACACACACCAATCCCTTCTGGAGTCAACAAAGAGAAGCAATTTGGCTGTTTATCCCTAGGCCTATTAGAGATATGAGGAATAAAAAGGAACATCAGAATCATCTAACAAAACAAACAAACAAACAAACAAAAGTAGCTCTTGGTTTATAAACCACGCAATCTCCAGACACTTGTGCAGTTTCTTCCAGACTTTCTGAGAACCGTTTTAAGCTAGACTTGAATCCAGCGTAGGCATTTTGCAGCTGCCAAGTGGTACCTGCAGGATGAGGACGATATCCTTGAAAGCAGCAATGCTAGAAAGAACTTTGAGGTGAATACTGAGCCGAGAAACACCTCCGAGTCGCCGAGGCGCTAATGCAAGCAATTATGGCATAACCTCATGCATAACTTTCATCAAGCTCCTTCTCAGCAGATGCTCGCTTCCAGTACTCTCTGCTGAACCCTGCTCCGCAGCATCAGGTCTCTGATGAGGAGCCATTCAAGTGAGAGCAAGCTCCCAGTGCGATGCTGTGCTAATAGGGCTGGCACAGGGGAAGAGCAGGTATCATTTTTGGAAAGAGGAACGCTGCTACTATTCTTGCGGTGGCGTGTCTAATTCTGCAGTCCATGCAGGCCACAACTATTGAAAGACCAGGACAGGCTTTAGCAAACTTAAAGAAGGATGGCATGTAGAAAATTGGCTTCACAGTGAAGATTCACTGAGCCCAGTCTATCTGGGTTTGGAGGAAGGCTTAAAAGATAGCTCGGTCAATACCCATATAAATTATGTAGGGAGCTTGTTTAATGAGCCGAGAAAAGTCTAATTAAAAACAATAACTGACAGCAGAAGTTAAAAAAATCCAAGAGGAAACAGGATCTTCCCAACCACGAGAATAATGCATCTTTGGAACAATGCTTGGAGGCTACAGTATGGTCTCAATCGCTTGGCTCCTACGATCAGTACTTTGAGAATCCAGCTACCTCTCCTGAGAGAAATACCTTTCTAATAATTGTTGTCTAGCTTAAATACAGTGATGGGCACTAATCTCTTCTGTGCTGTATACGTGACTAGATTTTAAGCAGTCTGTTCTGAAATATTCATGAACTTTACTAAGTCATCAAGTCTAAGCAGTCCCCTGCACTAAATCTGTAGTGCCATAAAGCCACCTACTTTATTTTCCATAACTTCTGTACATCTTTTCCTCTACTTATTTGCTTTGTTAGGTATCTGCCTTCAGGTCAGAAATTCCCTAGAATAAACTTTAATGAAGAGAAGCAGATTGAACGTCCTTGTCCATTTTCAAAATAAAATTATAAAAAGGTATTTCAAAAATCTCTCCAGCACTTGCATAAAAATGGAAGATAAATCTGACTGCTGGCAGATACACTCCCCCCAAAAGAACCACAAACACCTCTTGCCTGAATTTAGCAGCTGTAAACATTCCAGTATTGTTTTTCAAACAACATTTTAAAAGAAAATCTTGCAGGGACTCATTTTCCAACCATCTAATTAGCATCAGCCCTCAGAGGGCAAGAATGTTATGTAGCATTAACAAATTCATGAGCCTCATGAGTTAAAAAAAGCCCTGGAATATAGCAGAAAGCTGCATTTCAGAGAGTTTTGTATTGTGTGGTATCAGGCTTTTTCAAGGGAACAAATGATCCATTTAATTAAGGGCTTCACATTCTGCCTCAGACAACATCAAATATTAAAGGGGAAGATGCAATCAGCCCTCTAGTGGGCAAATATGGATTAAAAAAAATGTTAAATCTATATGGATAATGATGTGGCGGGTTCAGAACCTCACATCTGACACTAGCAGTGTTCCAGTATTCTACTTCAGTAAAATTCTCCTGGATGGAGAGCGGAAAAGTTGGGAGTGCTCCTAGCTAAGCATGAACAAAATGATACATGAAAGAATTGATTTCCAGCCCCTCCCCCCTGCCAGGTTTAATATTAATTTTTAATCTTCTCTCCACGCTGTGATTCTAAACTACCACTATTGCCACTGTATTCTTTCCGAGAGCAACTAGCAGAAATGACTGCAGCATCCCCATTGACAGCATGACACAACATCCCTAAAGCTGCTTGTTATGGTTCTGCAAATTTAGACAGCCTAGGAGAACATAGTCTTAATAACACAGGGGTGTACCTCTTCATATAAATAGTTAATTTAATATCCAGCCATATGCCAGAGATCAAAAGTAACCTCTTTCACTGTTTATAATCCTTTCTCTTTATAGGGAAATAAAGCGAGACATTCGGAGAATGTTCATGCTAGACAGAAACACCCTCAAAAATCATGAAATGCCAGTAAAAGGTGGATGCACAGTTCTAATTCTGCTTCCATATGAAAGTCATCGCGATGAGTCACAAACAAAACGATGCTTATAGCAACTACAACTCTGTGCCACAGCATGCCATATTTTTTTCCCCACTTCTCATGGAATGTTCCGCCTCATTCATCAGATGCTGTTATGAGATAAAATACCATGTGAACCACCAGCTCAGAGTAAAATTTGCCTAACACAGATTAACAGCATTTTTCAATCAAGTGCTTAATTAATCAGTATCACAGTTGTGAAAACTATGTAAGCTTTTACGTGGCTTTGAGAATTGAAATTCCTAGTATCTACCGAGATTAGTCTTAGAAGTTAATTCAGCCCTTGCTCCTTCTGTTAGGCTACAAATACAAGTTGGACCCCCAGTTTAAAAGACATAATAATCAAATCAGGAAGGTCTGAAGTTAAACTAGATGAGGAGAGAAAGTTTAGGCTGTCAGAGTCAGCAGTTCATTTAGCAAGGAAAGAAATGTACTGCCTTTGCAATGCAGAGTTAATGAAGTAACTAATGCAAGCATAGCGTAATAATGGATGCACAGTTCATGATAAATTCTAATTTAACCCTCGTATTCCCCTCCCTTATTTTTTTAAAGCTGAAGTTAAGCATTTTCTTGCTAATATTTTTCTAAGAGGAGGGGGAACAGAGACAGAACTGAGATGTCAGATACGCAGCGTGAGAATTCAGATAAGACCTAAATAAAGCCAGTGAGTATGAAGATGCCAAATGAAAGCATATAAATTGTACCTCTGCTGCCACACTTCTACACCCAGCATCAACTCCTATTGGAAAATTAACACTATGCTTCCACTTATCAACTTGCACTACTGCCATACGTACTATCAAAGCTATCAGCTACGCTCAGATCTCAGTCAACTCATTTCCACAGCCCTTCAGTCACTGGGTGGCTTGATAAGGCCACACAAACTCTCCTGGCAAGGCAGCAAGTATTTTTAAATGATGTCACCATATAGCACTTTTCCAGCTCCCTGATTTGAGGGCGTTCCTGCATTTTGTCCATTTTTCAAAATGATCTTTTAAAAACACCAGACCCAGAACTGTGTGTATTTCAGCAAGCTTTACAAGTTAGTTGCCCACCAGCTTTTAATGACTCCAGCATTTACTCTTTCAATATTTCTGTCACAGCCTCGCACTGGGAGCACGTATGATGTCACTTAATTCCTCCAAGTCTTACTGCTTTCCAGGATAGTGCTTCCTCATATTCCTTATCTTTAGATGAAAGACTTTCAATAGCCACCCAACGGGACACTTCTGTCTGATACTGTTTTCCGCTGTGTTCAAACACCTAGGTCTCAATCCCTGGCTGCTGGAGAAATCATGCAGTACTATCCAAAAGGCTAAGTCTTCCACTGGGCTATATTAAAATACATTTTGTTTGAATAGTTCCAGTTTAGGAATCACATACAGCTTCCTTCTTTTCTTTCTTTCTTTTTCTTTTTTTCCTAAGGTATCCACCTGTTAATTATCAGCCATGACTTTCTGTTGACCTCCAAATCATTGAGCAACATCGAGCTGAAGACCCTGTCTACCCATTTTTGAAATCAGCCCCCGTCAGCAAAAAAGACCAGCAAGACAATACAACGTAACGAGGGGCTTCCTAGTAGAGTGCCAACATGCAAAAGCTAGAATTAAAAGAACGCAAGAGACCCATGAGAGAGCACGGGCACATTTGGAAACGCCAGAATTAAGGTCATCTATGTCACCATAATTTGGCTCTGCAATGCAGGTGCGCTCTGACACAGCCTGACTGACTCTTTCCCCAGAACTGCATCCTTAACATGTGGCACAGACAGATACTGAACGAGCAAGCGTGCCCGACTGGGCTTTTTTCATCACCGCTCTGTGTACAGCCCCAAGCCTCGTCAACCCCAGGCAATTCCAACCTCACGAAGCAGAATCGCTCGTCTGCTCTACCCATCACAGAAGCATCGATGCTCTGTAAGCGCTCAGCTAGCCCCACAATGTCCCTGGCTTGTTTATTCCCAGAGAAGGGAGTGACAAAAGACAGAGGAACAAAACACAGTAAGACAGCCATACCCACTAATTCCGAGTGACCAAACTGATACCTGTGACCAGTCACTTTCCTTTAAAGGGAAATTCGTATCACATACATTCCAATCACAGCTACTATAGATTTCTAGGCTACACCTACGTGATGCAATGCTTCTGCAAAGGAAAATAGGGTCTGACGTGCAACAGAGAACTATTCAATAATACTTGAGAAAAGATTACTGTTTTGGGAACACCAAATGCTAATTATTTCGGGATAACTGTCTGGGGTCATTTTTAGCATGCAGAAAATGCAAATCCACTGAAGACCAGACCTAACTCATACTTGCACATGCTTCAAGGGAAGATAATCTGCAGGCCTGAACCACACGGCTGTAGGACACGGTAGCAAATCTGCAGCAGAGGGCAAGCATAATCTACAGTTCTTCAGACCAGCAGTAAAATGCATTCAAATCATCCTTCTCAATTCTGCAACCCCAGGTCAAAATACACTTTTTTAATTATTATTAAAACACTCCTTTCAGGTCCTCTGAGTAAGCACGCAGGACACTCTGACAGGCTGTCAGGTACACAGTATCTAGAATCAGATAATCAAGCATGGCACCAAACTGCATTGATTCAACAGGGCCAAATTAAAGTGTGACCAGATAAAAAGTGCAACAGAATAGTCTCAAAGTTCTCTCTCCCCAGCTGGAACTGGAACTGCCCCTCTCCCTTGCACACAACTCATTCCATTGAGAAGCAAGTAACGTGCCAAAATTAAAACTCCTGACTGCAGAACCTTTACTGTTAATTCCTTCTGCTTGGCACTATGATGAACTGAGAGTGTGCATGTACACACACACAGTTACATCATCTCAGCAGAAGGGAGAGAACTTGCCATAATGCAAAGTTTTACCTTATTATATGCGGAGGCATGCAGTCAGTCTTAATTCTGACATTTTCTAACCTCCAAGCACAGCATTCATACAGAGAGCAAAGCTTATGTGTACAAACTGCATGTGTATATATGTGTCTATGGATGTGCACATGCACCTGTCCTCCTTAGAGTTTTGAGATAATAAGCCAATTTCAACCAAAACTGGAAAAGGGGTAAGGATCTTAAAGTCAACACAAGTCTCATAAAAATATGCAGCTGTGGAAAGAAGAGAGACCCTCTTGGAGCCCCCTGCTGAGGGAAAGGCTAGTAAGCTCACCCTTGATTAGACATCAGAGAATCCACACAGGAGAGAGCCGCTGGAAACCAGGCTTCATTAGTTCCGCTGCTCACGGAACTACTTGTTAAAAAAAGCAAACAGAAATTCCAACATGTGGCATCACACTGACACCCACGTTGGTCATCAGCAATCTTAAGATCCATTGCACAGACCTCTGCCACTGCAGCTAGGATGATCAATGATAGCTACAGGAGTTTGTCACCTTTTTTCTAGCCATAGAGGGGGATGAAGTTCTTTGCCAGAGGAGGGCACGTTCTGGTACTGACATCAGACATATGGCAAAATTTAGAAATATTTGGTTTAATATTTCTAGGCTTTGGAGGGAATGTGGTTGAACCTTCTGCCTGACACTTCAGACTGAATTCTCCCTTTGCCCTCAGCCTTCTAGCCTGTTGCAATCCCCTCTCTCCTGCACCAAGACCTTCTTTACCCACAAGCCCCAGACTCTATCCTATACTGCAGTGGCTCTTCCCTGCTTTATTCCCTCAGTTACTTAACAGTTGTCTCTTCTCCCCCATGCTTCTATTTTCTGTCTACACCCCATGCCCTTGACCCCATCTGTTCTGCTAATTCTAGGCATCTCCTCAGTTTCCAGCCCCTAGCAGATCTGGTTTGTTCCTCCACCCCTCAGTCTTGGCCCTTCATAGCTTATCTCTGTGCCATCTCTCCCTTGCAAACAGGCTCCCCATCACATCCTCTGCTGTCTGCTCTAGATTGTAGGCTCTTGTCTTCTTCTTTCTGCTCCTTTCTGATTCCCATCTCTGCTCTACCAAGTTTCCAGACTTCCTGAACACAAGTAGCTCTAGGTTGAGCCCATATCTCATTCTCATCCCTACTATGTTTGAACCAAGCAGTGTCTTCTTGCACCTCGCCTTCGTGCCCATCAGGAGGAGGAGGTTATTGTCAACACTGATCACAAAAGTCTCCCTTCTGAGAGAAGTCACAGGGTTCTGACTAAAGGAAAAGCATGCCTGGCCCTTCAGCACTAGTCTAGAAGATGCTTATCACTGCAGAGAGAGTACATGTGTAGTCCAGCCTCAGGAGAGAGGTTACAAACTGAGAGAGGTCAGAGCACACTTATCTCTTCTGTGGAGATGGGCAGTCTGGCCAGTCTGGCCTGGAGTCACACAAGCTTCAAGAAACATCAAAGAGGATATAGGTTTTGCATATTTCAACTACCAGACCATAAAGTATCTCTAAGCACGCTTAACACAGTTTGTCCAAGCTTACAACTTGGCCAAGTTTGACCATGTTTTTAGATACATGTGGCTTACAAAAGCCATAGCCATCAGATTTCAAATATATTCAAAACCACTGGGAGTTCACCAAACAGCAATGCTAAATCCAGTATAGGACAGACAAAAAGGCTTAAAATGAGACAAGTCTGAGAAGCTGCCCAACTGCTATATTCAAATGACTGGCTTCCCTCACTAAAGAGTGCCTCCATCCAGCTTCTTCACACTCGACAGCTCAACTCTCCCTCTTGCTAAGCCTTCTAAGGTTTCTGTGCACTTTTTCACCCTGGACTTACCTCAGAAGCTTACTATGACTCTAAACTGCTTATTGTCTCCCAAAACTCCCACTGCTACCACAATTTAGTGAAAGGAAACTCAGAACTAGTGGTAGGGAACAGAGAGCTCGTTGGTTACACTATGATGGCAGGGCCCTTCTCAGGCCTCTGCCTTTTCTGTTGGTGTCCCATGCTTCAAAGCACAGCTTGCAAAACCATTCCAGACATCCTAGCCTTTACAAATTTAATACTGGAACCAAGCAATGCCTACAAAGAGCTCTTTTCCTCTTGCAAAGAAGAAACTGTTTTGAGAACTGTTTGTCAGAGAGGGAGAACCACTGATGTAGCCCAGATAGGCTGAACCACTTCAAAGTCATCCACTGATCACATCACACCACTGATTCTAAAAGCACACAGGTACAGGCACCAAAAAAGTACCTAAGAAACAATACCACTCTCTCCAGAACCTTTCAAGTTCTGCTCTTCAGTGCATTTTAAAGTACTGAGAAGAAGCCACGTGCTTCACACTGCCAACATCTTACTAGAAAGACTCTTGATGCTAATCACATTTTCCATGGAAAAAGTGAATTCTACAAAGATGTCAGGGAAGATAAATGAAGAGCTGACAATGAATCCAGACAAGACTGAAGTGACATTACTCATGAAGGAAAATGCTTCACAGGACTGGTTTTGATGCTGTCCCCTGCAGGTGCATAGCATAAAGCAAAGCACCAAAGCTCATCCTAAGGCTAGATGCCCAAGATCTGCAAGCAACACCATCATTAGCAAAAGCCTCACACCTTTTCTTACAAACAAAAGACTAGTAGGCAAAGATTCTTGCACCACTTTCACAGCTGAGTATTATTTCACTTCTAGCAATGATACAATAGCAAAAGAGCTGCTGTTTGCTGAAGGTAATAATACTGAGTGTATTTGTTCTACATTCAGTAGAGAATGGCATGAGCTGCAATATGTCTATCACCTTTGTGCTCCAATTCATTCCAAGCACGCCTTGCTGTGCTGCCCATTCAAGGACTTGCTCTGTCTTCAACAAAACACTAGGAATTTAGGGAAATCAGCTATCTGCCCAGGCACTCAGGACAAGAGAACTCATAGAGCTCAGAAAGAAACTTAAGACCGAAAAATAATTAAATCTGACAAAACAATCCCAGGCTTTAGAAATTAGGTATTAAATAAAGAATGGTATATAGTAAAACTCCTTTCAGGCATCTGCCTAGATTGTCCTCGGTGTATCATCATATGAATCAGTGAACTTGTACAAATGTAGACATATGAATACCACAAGCAACTCCTCCTCCAGCCTCAAAAGGGAGCAGGAGTAGATGAACCTCACCCACAGTCTTAATTTAGCTAGGATACGTCTGCGTGCTGTAGTAACGGGAACTACCCAAATCATCCTCTAGAATGCAGACGAAATCCAGGAGTCCTCAAAGTTTAAACTTCCAAGTCTATTCATATATTACAGAGAGCCCATTTTAGTGTGTTTCACAAAGGTTTTCTCTCCCACACCTCCAAGAGAGGATAGCATTTTCCTTTATTTTTTCAACACTTATTTTTAGTTCCAAATTTGCACACGGAAAGCATCAGCCAAGGAGAAGATGCCAAGGAGGGCAGAAGTACCCCTTGGTGGTCTTCAATAAATCTCAGTTTTGCACCTTAGCACTGCTCAGAGGGAAGCCTGTTCGGGATGGAGGCTGGAGGAAGAGGCAGAGGTATCACCCTTAGATTAAACACGACGACAGGAAATCTTCCTGATTGCATGTTCCTACATATAAACTCATTCGTTTTTTATCTGCAAAGTCTTTTTCGTGAGCTCTTACACAGACTCTGCGTGTTCATAAAGTTTCTGCTGAGTCACTCCACCTGGTCTTGGGCATTTTTTTTTTCCCAAACTTACAAGTAAACAAGGAGCTATAATTAAAGCCTTGGTTCGGTTTTAATTCTAGTGTTCACTGCCAATTGTGTCCCCTCTAAATACATATTTAACAACCTAATTAGCAACCCAGACTGTAAGCAGCTTGAGTAGTGTGGAATTGTGGCTAAGGCCCAAAATAAATGGTGGGATTACAAATAGCAAGCTACCTAACACTCCCACCCTTCCTCACCATACGCTGATTATATTTTCAAAGTGGAAGAACTGGGACATTGGGTAAGAGAAGAAAAAGGCTGATCCAAGCTCTGCTTTTGTACCCATTTAAACTGCATGGATTTAAAAATGTAAACATTTTAAAAATGCTATATTTAAAAATTAAACAGTGCCTGGGGTAGATGCACTGATTCAGGGTAGATGCCTTCAGACAGTTATGACTTAATTCCAGCAGCTTAACTAAATCATGTACCAAAAAAAAAAAGAGGGTCTAGGATGATTACATGGACACTGTTTGAGACAGGATCATGGGCACATAGTAGGGAAGTGAGAAGAGCTAGGGACCATCTTCTATTTCTGTTTCCATCTGGCTACTACTTCGCTTCTCACTGATCTTAATCACCCCCCAGAAACACCTGTCACTAAATCACCCATACGTGCTCCTGCTTCCCCACTAAGACACACCATCACAGTTCCTCCCTAGCACTTGCCTGCTCTGTCCGGTTCCCTCTCCAAAACCCTCATACTCCTCATCCTTTTGTTTAAGTATTCCCTTCTAGTCAATCTTTCCCTTTCCCACCACTTACCTGTGAACTCAAGCCACAGCCCTCCAAGCTCAGAAACCCAATCTCAGAGCTCAGAACTGTCCCCCTCTTACTTGATACCCCTAGAGCTCGGAAACAGTCTTACACCTAGTTCAGAAATACACTTTTTCCCCCCGTGTTGTCGGGAACGCTGAAATAGGTGACCAAAGGGGCAATGTACACAGGAGCAGACACTACCATCAACAGTTCACTTCCTGCTCTGTGTCCCTCCAGTTTGCAGTCTTTACACTGGGCAGACCGGAGTCCTAATTCAGGAGCACCTGGGCACACTAGGGCTCTCAGCTACACCAGAAGTGCTCCAGCTGCACCACACAGTACTGCATTCTGCAGTACACCAGCCATACTACGCGGCTGTGGCATCAAGGATACAGTTCAGCCTCCATAACATCCTGGTCATTAACTAACCTTGTAACATTAACATCTGTATAGTCAGGAAATCAAGTTTGTCCAGTAAGAAGGAGACCCTTAGTTTTGGGTCAAGCCACCAGCTTGCAAACACTCCTGATTAGACAGAAAACTCAACTCTTTCTGCAGCTGAAAGATTCTCTACTTGGGGACTCTACAGACAAAAGGCAGAGATCTCTTCTTCCCCACTTAACCCTCTGAAGGGCTAAATACATCCCGACCCCCATCCCCATGCAATGTTACAGACAAGGTTTAACCCCACTCCCCACCTGTATGTCTTGCCATCCTTGTGCTGGTCCTCATCATCCTCGTTTGACAGCACAAAGGGGTCACTCATCTCTGGCAGCCCTGACTCCTGCAATCGTTTCTTCTTCCGGCCCCGGGGCGGTTTGGGAGCAACTCCCCCACCCCCGCCACCCCCACCACCTTCGGAGAGGGTGGTTGTCCCTTTCTTGGACAGGTCAGGAACCACCTGGAGGGCTGCCTGGGAGCCAGGGGGTAGCGCAGAGACAATCATGGGAGCTGAGATGGGAAAGGTTTGGGCAGAGGAGGCTGTGGTCACCAGGGAACCTGACGGGGAAGTTATCACCAGACCAGGACCTGCAAACAAGAAAGATGGAGGAAGTCAGTTACTGCATCTCTAATTACATCCAACCTCCTTATCCCACAGATGGGAGATTTATACACCTACTTTTGGCTACAACCCAAACAGAAGAGCAGCTTACCCTCCCCAACACGTTCCCAGTCTTCACTGCTGGAAGTCAAACTTCCATAAAGAGGTGGATGAATGGAATGCCTAGAGATTCACAGTGAAACCATACCAAGGCAGTCCACGCCATCAGCAAGGGTAGGAATAACCTACAGCTTGAAAAAGATTCTCTGGGACCCCCTGTCCTCCCCTCCCAGAATCTCCCTTCACACGTTGCCCAAGTCTTTGGAGTCCGCTACCTGCTGTCATGAGCCCAGCAGACTGCACTGGTACCACGGTGATGTTCTGAGTCACGGGGGCTTGGCTGTGTGGTGTCAGCTGCTCTGGTTTGGTGTCCGAGTCCATGGAGATACCAGCAGGTAGGGCGACAGAAGTGGGTACTGTCAGCAAGGCAGGGTAGTGGGGGGGAGCCAGGCTGCAGCCCTTCTCTGTGGGCAATAGCTGCTCCTTCATCTTGTTAATAAACATGGTGTTCTCAATCTAAACAGGTGGGAAAAAGGCTCTTAGAATACCCCGGCATGGCTTCTCACAGCAGTCGGCTGAGCAAAAAACAAGGCAACAGAAACACTTTTCATGCACTAACTTCTAATAGGAAGCAAGACCAGCCTAATAGGTTGGAAGACAAACATCTTACCTGTCCCGAGACGGTGGGCACTGCTGGCCAGAAGTACGGGGAGGAGTTGAAATGAGATTCTTCCATCCTAGCTGGGCACAGGGGGGAAGGGGAAAGGGGAAGGGAAGAGGAATGGAGGAGAAGGAAGACAGACAGACAGACACACACAGACAGAAAGAACATTAAACCCAAAGACACTCCAACATGGAACTGACTCAGTCTAATGCTGTGACAGTTCCTTATCCTCCCCTTTCTTACTTGAGTAACTTCTCCCCACTTTGAGTTATCTGCCCAAATCCAAAAATTATTTTCAAGGGGAAAAGGTGTCTGCTACACCACAGGCTTGGGTCCATCTCAAATGTCTCTTGCCCAATAGTCCTCCATGCAAAAACAAAAACCAACAACCCCCAAACCAAGCCAAACCCCTGACTACAAACCCAGAACAGCTCCAAAATTCCCCAATTATCAACCACCCCATTACATGGCATAAGTGATGAAGTCTGTGCATCTGCAACCAGGCAAATACAGCTGAAAATCATTTTTCACTGTCACAGACAATCTGACCCCACAAGCAGTGACAATTTTGGACCCTGCCTGTCCCTCCACCCCAGCATAACGCTAAGGACCCAGATGCAGCAAGGGGACATTAGCATTGTGTTACACAGGAAGAAAGACAGGCAGAAAGAGGGAAACAGACTTGCCCAAGATAACAGACAGCCACAGCAGACCAAGAAGTCAGACTCAGGGCTCCTAACTTCCTGCTGCCCGCTGCTCTGCCCGCCCCAGCCAACCTCGGAAGAAACCCGGGAATATCACTCCATGTTCCTCTTCTCTCATCCAGCAAGACTAGGCAGCAGGAAAACAATATGACTACCCTGCTCCTGAGATACCGTATTTCCAAGTGAGACCACGTCACGGCTCTCTATCGCCCATTTCATTCCCACCTTTGGGACAAGATTCTGGAGGGCTCTGTCCCCAGTCAAGCTCCCACTGCTCCATTTCAACTCTCCACGCAATTAGAGGACCAGTTAGACACCAAAGATAACCCTCTGAAGACAGAGGCAGTAATCTCTTAAGGATCACCCAGCTGAAGAAGCCCTTTCCATCCTGATCCTTATATTCCTCTGTGTAATAGCATCAGTGGACAAAGTTTCTTACTCATGAAAGCACTATTCAAAACCTAAAGAAATTCACAAAATACTATTTCGTGAAGCAGAAGGTGCACCCAATCCTGAACAAATATGCCAAAACTGGTGATAAAATACATGTGGTAAGACCTATGCTCAGAGGACATTTGGCAGAGCAAGCTGCTTAGAGAAAGCAAGCACTGGAGGTTTCTCATGCAGTTACCTGCAAATTGTCCCACTCCTATTTGTGTTATGATGTGGCAGTAGTCTAATTAACGAGTAAATACTGTTTCTGAAGGGCCTATCTCAATCATCAGATAAGCTGAGGAGCATGCCCCAAGTAGCATGAAACACTTACTTTCCAGAAGTATATTAGGGCAGAATAAATACATGTGGAATTGCTGCATGTGAGCCAAAACGCAAAGATAATTTTCCTCTATGCAGAGAAGCAGTATTTAAATGAACCAAATTACCTGATAATTTTGTTTTTATGAGTTGCTCACGCAACAGCAAAGCCTAGTATTCCTGCCTTACTCACTCACTACAAATCAACCAATAAACACACTTAAGGATGAATTATTTACCTCGCAACGGTGGCATGCAGTCAGACTGCCAGCTGCCTGACTGAATTACTCTGGATTTACATTGCTGTGATTCAATCAGATTCTGATGGGGCAAAACTTTTACCTTCCTTCCTCTGCTTTCTTTTCCGAGCCAAATTCATTAAGTACACTGCCCACAACAAGGCCCTGTGTATGTAAGGCTTAATTACATGACTTTTTTTGCTTTCACAGGATGGGCACATGTGAAGAGATAATGCATTCTTGGCAATTGAGCACCACCTGAATCAAGAGAAGTTTTTTGTTTGGAATGTCAACTTGGGGTTTGGGGGTTTCTGTTTGTTTGGGGTTTTTTTTGTTTATAAACAAGCCCTTATTTGCTTAGTTTCCACATCAAAAACTTCAAAGCAAACCTGTTTCTACAAAAACACAGCCTCCTATAATAATCAGATGCATTTTCCAAATAGAGTTTGTAATTGCCCAAGACTCCCTTGGATACAGCAGCGGACTACGGGAGTTAAACAGAAAGATGCCAATTGAAACCAAAACCTCACAACATCTTTCTTATTTTTCAAGAGTACAAGTTATGAAAGGCGACTCCGTTTCCAGAGTCTAAAATCCAGACTAGCACAGGCAAGGGCACTCAGCGGCAGCCTGTCTTCACCTCATCCCCCACCTGAACTTCACAGACCATCCGACATTCGTTTGCTCAAAGTGCCGCAAGTCAAAAGGAAGCTCTTACTGATTCCCAAAAGATGGCTACACTGCTTTTGTTAAACTCTCTTAGAATCCACCTCCCCATCCAAAAATCTTCACGCTTGAGCGGGTATCAGGCCTCAGAACTTTTGGCTTGAAAGGTTGAAATGTGATGAAGTTATAAGAATGTGGAGGAAAAGGAGAAATGGTGTAAGAGTTGAAGCTTTCATGCAATCTCACTAGCAAGCCAGTCTTCCAAAAAGGCAGAAAACAAAGATAAGACTCCTCCACCAAACTACTGCCCTAATACCCCCAGCTGTCCCGCCCCTACCCCGCTTTTAGGCTAAAGGGTATTTTAAAAACATGCACCCCTATTCACAGCCCCCGCTTTTAACACTGCTCACACTTACTTTACCAGAACTCTGCACGTAACCCTTCCAATTGCTCTATAACTACCAGACATGGGCTGGAGCTTCAACCCTGTACCACAGCACGTTCCCACTGCAGTGCCTTCATCATCCCAGCTTCCACAAACAGGCCAGAGATGGGACCTTCTTCCTATTCACCAGTCTAGTATCAGACAGATGTCAACGTACCCTCCTGATACAAACCAAAAACACCTTCTATGTACAGACCACAAATGCACATACACCAAATAAACAACCGAGTGAACCAGAGAACTCACAAGGGACAAGGAATCTGGAGTTTAGATCTCAGAGTACTTCACAGAATCACATACTTAACGTGCTGGATTTACACTTCTTTGCAGGTCATCACTTTAATCTTAAACAGATAAAAGCACGTGCAAGTATACGGTGCGGTAGAGGCTGTGTTTCTGGAAGGCACAATCAAGGTTGGATACGCAGGTATTTACAGGTTGACTTTTAATATCATTTCCTTTTATTCTCCAGATATCTAGGTTTTGTTTTCTATTCGGTGTGGAGTTTTCACTTGACACAAGGCCCTGAATATGACATTTGGGAACGGTTTACAATGTCATTTTACGTCTGCTCAAGAACTTTGCTCAATAACGAGAAGCTTTTAGGCTTAATTGCTGTAAAATACTAAGGATGCCGACAGCCACGCAGGCTATTGGGTCAAATTCAAAAATGCCTCCACGAAGCTCATAAGCACCAAAAAGTTCAAGCGCCACTACATCTTTAGAACAAGCACATCTGGATGCACATCAGGAATACCCCAAACATGCCGGCCAAAGTCCCGAATCCCAAACCCGAGCACCAGAGCTAGAACAACTTTGGTGCCACTCCCAGGCACGAGCCTAGCCTTCAACCCAACCCGCCGAGCCTCCATCAGAACAAGTGCCTGGCAGGGGACAGACTCTGTCCCGCAGCTCCTCCCAGGCAGCCGATCCCCTTTCCCCGCACCACTTCAAGCCCCCCCACCCCCAACGCCGGGACCTGCGGCCCACCCCATCCCATCCATGTGTCCTCCCCACCCCCGGTGTGGTCCGGCTGGCGGGAGCCCCCGGCGGGGCGCAG
>VZTM01028770.1:21300-53306 GCA_013400555.1 Jacana jacana
TTTTTTTTTCTCCCCTCCCTCTATGTAATTTATTTTTGTGATTGTCAGATCACCTCTGAAGGTGACTTTTCTCCTCTCGTTCTGCAACGCAGCAAATGTATTCAATCTTATGCCTTGGAAGAGAAACTCTGGCTTGGCACTCGCATCGCTTTTTACCTCCTCTTTGCCCTGGAGTCCCCTATAGCCTCGCAGCTCTCCTCTTTCCTTTCTGCGTGCTGCCTAGAAAGCAGTCTCAGAGGCTCCTCCAAGCTAGAGGGCTGGCCTGCGCTTGGTAATGGGCAGAGCTTGTCAAAATGCCCTATACCTGACAAGAAAAAGTTGCAATTGCCAGCTCGGGAGTGGGACAAAGTGGTTAATTTTTTTTCTTACTGTGCCTGGAGTTTTGTGCTCCCCCTCCCACCCTGCACTGCTGAGCACCCTTCAGCAGCACGTGAGGCAGCGTGACTAACATCTGTCACCGACACTTGATTTCTCTTATCTCCTTTCCTTAGGAGGAGGCAAAATCAGAGAAACAGGGGCGTGCATCTCCGGAGAGTACAGCTGATCTCTTCACCCTCTTTCCCAGCTCTCTGTTGCCTGCCTTTACTTACCCTGCCTGCCCGTGATCCTTTTCTCCACCAGTGGGGAAGAGCCACTTGGCCACCACGGCCAGTCTCTCCCTGGTGAGGTGTGCCTATATCCCACATGTATGTGCTTAGGGCTTCTCAGGTGAGCCAGCCCCTGGGCAAGTAGCATGATGCATGCCCAGTGGCTGCTTCCAGGCCGGCTCCTTCCTTTAGCAAACTCAGCTTTGGTACTGTTCAGAGCACGGCATCTCAGGGCTCGGAGCTGCGCGAGGAGGGGCGGCCACGCCGCACCAGCCATGTGGTCCTCACAACAGCACTGCCAGGAAAGGGGGTGACTGAGAGAGGTTTACGATTGTGCGGCAAGAAAATAAGCCAGCAGCGATGTAAAAGCAACCGCAGGAGGTAACTGAGCCCTGGAGAGGGTGGTAGGTGGAGGTTAGTGGGGCTTCCCTCCTGAGAGCAGAAGCATGCAAGGAGCACAGCTGGGTGCCCACCTCCCGCTGAGGGCACCAGCTCCTGACAAGCTCAGAAGGGAAAATGTGTGGAGGAAAGCAAGCTAAGCCCCAAGTTGCTTTCTCTCAACATTTGTACTGAGCTCTTCTGCACTGCTTTGACCCAGGAGGGTGGCAAGCTCACACCTCCACGCTGCCTGCCTGCTCCATCTCCCATCCTTGTTACCTCCTCCACAGTCACATCTGACTGTCACGTTCCCACCGCAGCTCTTCCCTGCTTTTTCAGCTTGCCTGATTTCTTTATCTCTCTGCTTCCTTGCCACCCTAACACAAGGCATCCACCGCTGGCCCTTCAGTAATGACTGCTGACCTTCCGCTCGCGTTGCCACTGCATGCTCTGTGCTTCAACACCTTTTGTCTGCCGTGTGTAAACTGTGTTGTTAATGGTGGTAGACCCATTAATATAGGTGGTACTTGGTGTCATGGGATCCTGCTTGGCTGGCTTCTGGAGCTGGTAGACCTGGCCTGCCGTGTTCAGTAAGTTGCCTCCAGTGTTACTTGAATTAGCTGGGGGTACCTAAGCAGTAGACAGAGCTGGACAGATGGGCCTGGAAAGTGTGATGAGGTAGCGACACACACTTTCAGGATGAAGGCTGTTCATCTCTTGCCCAAATTTTCATCTGCTTGTGGGACAGTATTAGGTTTATCCTGAAGCTGATATTTTAATCCTGTGAGTACATTTCTCAGCAAGGCATGTTGTCCTCACTCTTTCAGGGAACTGACATCTCTCTGGCAATCGGCTGATTAAATCCCCTGGCAGCACACAGCAGAGAGCATTGCAGCACGTCATTCCTGCCTTTTTTTTTTTTGCTTTTTTCCTTTTTTTTTTTTTTTTTCTTTTTTGTTGCTGCTGCATGGAAATAAATTGCATCTTCCCCTGCTTGGTAACTTCTCCGGTTAGTGTTGTTTAAGGTTTGAGAAATACACAATAACGGAGAGTTACAGTTTGTGTTACCCTGGACATGCCTTCTTGCCTGAATCATTGCATTTTAGTGGCATCTCTTCTGCTAGGGGCAAGGAGCAGAAATCACACACCTGGGTACACTTGGGAATTAGAAGCACACGGGACAATGCTCTACTGCTTTCCCACTGAAAGAAGTAGGTTGCTCTGGAACTGGGAGTGTGGGGATCCCAGTCGAGCAGGAACGTGGTAACCTGGGACTGTTCACCCTTGGCTACAGACTGAGTTAATTTGGCTGCTGTAGTAAGGGCGAGTAGTTACCAAACCTTCTGCTCAATGTGCCACAGTTACAAGTCCTGTAATTTGAAAGGAGGAAAAGGAGTCGCTGGTTGTGTCAAGACAGCCAGAGGGGCTGCACCCGAGGACCTTCAGCACAGGGCAAAAATCACAGTCAGTTTGGAAATTGTCTGAAGGGGGATCTCATTGGGTGGTCACAGCCAGAGCACACCACACATGCACAGGCAGCACCTGTTCCAGCAGTGTGGTGGCTTCTCTGCATTGATAACCTCATGGCCTGGTTTGAGGTAAAGCAAAGCAATTTTCTGTTTGGTAATTTTACTTTTTTAGCTGGGCCTCTTCTGACTGACTAAAGTCTGAAATTAACAGCACGTTGTTCAGAAACTGTTGACTCTCACAGTGATAAACCCTGATTATCCCAAGGGAGAGTCTGCAGAGAGGCCCTTGCTCATACTTATTGCTAGAACAACCAAGGGCAGGGAATTTCGTTATTTGCCCCGTTGGAGGGTGGGAAGCGCAGAGGGGTCACAGCTGTAGGGAGGAGTGGACAGGACAGGTGACACAAAATTGACCANGGTCGAAACCACGACACCTCAACAGTCATAAACAAAAAGGGATTTTATTAGAGTGCCACAAAAAGTCTCAAGAAGCACTTTGAACATGATTCAGCAGTGAGCCTTTCAAGCGATGAAGGATCCTTGCAGCTTGGGCTGCATTAGCAAAAGTGTAGCCAGCAGATCAAGGGAGATTATTATTCCCATCCACATGAGAGCTGTGAAGCCCCACCTAAAAGGTTTATGCCCGGGGCTGCCTCCTCAGTACAAGATAGATGTTGACAAACTGCAGCATGGCCAGCAAAAGGGCCCCACAGTGGAGAGCTGGAGCACAAAAATACAAAAGCAGAAGGCTGGGGGAGCTGGGTTTGTCCAAGAGAGAATGCCAAGGGGGCAACTAATCACTGTCTGCTCCCACCTAGCGGAAAGTTGTAGAGAAGACAGAGCTGCTCCTACCTAAAGAAAAGCTGTAGGGAAGATGGAGCCAGACTCTGAGAAGAGGGCACAGTGAAAGGACAAGGAACAACGGACACAAGTTGCAACAAGGCATATTCTGAACACATACATACAAGGGGAAAATTTCTTCCCCTTGAAAGCAGTTCAGCAGTGGTAGAGGCACCTAGAGAGACTGGGGAATCTCCACCCTTAGAGATATTCAGAAGCTGTAAGAGCAACACTCTAAGCAGCCTGGTCTAGCTTTGGACTTACCCTGCTGTGAGCAGAGGATTGGACTAGAGACTTTGGAATTGGACTAGAGAGGTCTCTTCCCACCTGTTGGTTTTTTTTTTCCCCTGTGGATCAGTGATTTTGTTCTGCTGATCTGCCATGAACCAATATTGAGTGTCTTCATAACACTGGAAGCCAGAAGGGTGGTATGCTTCCTTGGCCCTGTGGAAATGCATCTGTGGTGACAGCAGCATGAGCATCTATAAAGCCCTTCCACGTGAACACCTCTTCTCCATCTGGCTTGCCACCCTCTGTAGCTCTACCTGACCCATCTTACTGGTGTTCCAAGCACAGGTGAATCTCCTAACAGCAGGACCTGTTTGGTTTGGAGGTGACTCCCTAAGCTGTGACAGCCATGTTCTTCTGAACAGCAGCAGTCACCAAAATGTCATTGAAAACTATATTGCAGGATCGAGGAGCTTTTTTTTCCCCTGTCACTACCTTCACCTCTTCAGAAGCAGAGAAACCTTAGTAAGTCCTTTACGTTCTCGGCTTAGGTGTCTGCGTGATTCTGGGCAGTCAGAGAACACGTAACGAGTTTCAGGGGATCTCTGCTCTCATTCAGAAGTCACACACTCACTTCACAAGTTCCCCCTTTTTGGGAAATGCACCTACCCGCTAGCCTAAGCCGTAAGCATCTAGTCCACCAGGAGAGCACAGCGGTGGATGCTTGGCTGGTGCCCTCCTCGTGCCACCTTCAGCGCTCACCACAGCGCCGCTGAAGCACCTCTGGGTCTTTACAGCTGCCTCGTTTGTCGATAAGAGGATGATGCCGAAAAAGGGTGGGAGAAGAGGACAGAAGAAAGGGGGGAAACCAGTAAATTAGCGTTTTAAGGCAAAAGCAGAACTCGAGAAGCTCTGTCGCAGCAAGACTGGAGCTCGCCAGCTCACCTTCATATTTGTGGGTTGTTTGGCTTTTTTTTTTTTGAAGCTGGCTGAGGTAACTGCAGTTTTGGGAGCAAAGATTTGCAGCATATCCATCAAATTCAGGGCAAGCACGCCAGGGCTGGAAAAAGGGAGCTATATTTCAGGAAGAGAGAAAACAAAGTACCCTGGGCAGCTGCAAACCCATTAGTCTAGTCTCAATAGAGCATGAGGTTAAGAACAAATTACAGGAGGAAAACAAAATTAAGGCTACAGCAGTAAGTGGAAAATGGAATCAAATACAGAATGGGTTTATCAACAAAAGCACTGTGTGCCCTTAACTTGATCCTTTTCTTTACCTCCCTTCCCTTACCTGGGTGAAAAAAAAACAATATAAATCGGTAAATCTAATCTAGCTGGATTTCAGTAGGGCATTCAGTATAGTCAAGGCTGGAAGGCAGCTAGATAAGCTAAAG
Source organism: Jacana jacana (assembly GCA_013400555.1). Lineage (NCBI taxonomy): Eukaryota > Metazoa > Chordata > Aves > Charadriiformes > Jacanidae > Jacana > Jacana jacana. The sequence goes on from VZTM01028770.1 coordinate 26,197, forward strand.
GGAAAGGAATTAGTAGGAGAATTTTAGGCGGGTAAAATGCTGGGGAAAAGCAGATGACGTGTGGAGCCAAAAGGGAACTGCCACCATGGAGGAATGTGACTGGCCTTGGGAATAATTCCCCTTGCAGTAATGGCTCCAGCTCAGCAAAAAAGCAGCACGAAAAGGGAGTTTGCTGATTAAATGCATTTAGAAGAATTACTTGCAGTCTGGAGCAGAGAAGTGAGAGGTCCTGTTCTTTGCTCCTACTAACAGGAATGTCTTTTACGCACAGAGATTCACTGGTTAGAAATGTCAGGAGAGAAGACAGATCTGGGTGCATTCATCATTCACAAGATGATTATGAAGCTCCGATGCGACGTGATCACAAAGACAACAGCCATTTAGAGATCATTACGTTAATCTTATTTTGGATGCTATATACAGTTTGTCACCCAGAGTCAGAAGTGGGCTCGGGGCTGGCAGCAGTGTGGGGGAGCCAGAAGAACAGACTGGGTCTGCGTGTCTGCCCCTGCTCCCTGTGTGAGTAGACATGGAGAAGGGTTGGCTTCTTCAGCTTAGCAAAAAGCTGAGGTGGGTGGACTTCTCCCTAGAAATTAATTTTATACATGGGGATGCGCCCAGTGAAACGAGCAGGTATGGAAGGGAAGGAGCTCCACCACGATCCAGTGGGGCGGTCCCTTTCTCTTCAGAGTTGACTTCTTTTTAAGGCCACACAGATCTACCTCTCCCCGCAATTTGCTGTGCTTCCTTGGCAGGCAGAGCAGGTTACCACGACAAGCACAGCATTATAAGAGAAGAGCTGCTGAACACAGGCCCGCAAGCCCATGTTTTACTGCTCCAGGCCCCAAAAGAGTCTTTCCTTAAAGGGTAAGAGATCAGTGCAAAGCCTTGTGTTCTCTATGCAGGCGACTGCTTGGTGCCTCTCCCACCTAACACCCGCTCCCATAAGCCCAGCATCTCAGAAAATTCTCGGTTCTTTGGACAAATACACAAAAGCCCACGTTAACTGAAACGTACCGCACACGTGTGCAGGCAGCAGAGCCAAAAGGGTTTCATTGTGCTGGTTTTCAGCATCGGAGAGAGGAGTGATAGGTCCTCAACCTGGTTTGCACCTGGACGGGTTGAGTGCTGGTCTAATGCCTGACTCGGGGGGGTGTGACAGAGTGAGTACAGCTTGCTTCTGCCAATAATTTCTGAGGTTTATTTAATTTAATTGGGGGAAATGAAATTGGGACGAGACCTCGGGCAGCCATCTAATTCATCCTTCTGACCCAGCGACAAGATTAAGTAAGCACAGCTCATCCCTGACAGATATTTGTTGAACATGTTCTCAGCAGCCTCCAGTGACAGGGCTCCCTTGGTCAATCTAGTCCAGCATTTTATTGCTCGAATCTTAAAAAGCTTTTCCTACCACACAGCTTAAGCTTTCACCGATGAAAATGAACCTGATGATTTCCACGGTGCTGTTGGAAAGTGCCTTTCCATTTTAACAGTGCAATCCCCCCAAACCAGAGGCATACACTTTTTGGCCAGTGTGTGCACCTTTTGGCAATTCCAACTGTGAGGTTTTTTTCCCCCCATAGTCTGTTTATGAGAGCTTCATGCTTTTTGATACATCAAAAGCCTTGAAGTCAAGATGTATCACATCGACTACAACCCCCGGTCCGCTAGGCCAGTTACCCTGTCAGAGAGAGAGGTTAGATGGGCTTGACGTGATCTTCCTGATGAATTGGCGTTGGAGGGTTGGGGTTTTTTTCCAGTCTGAAGCATACATTGGAGGGGAAGCTAGTTCATACGTGCAGCTGCTGCCTGAAAGGGGAGGAGAAAGGGGCTTGGGGAGAGGGGCTTGGGGCTGTGGCAAGCTGAAGGGGCAAAAACAGACGGGATAAACTGCGACGCCGAACAATTAGTCCGCTGTTGGGGTTCTGAGAATAGCAGGGTTTGCCAGGAGCCCCTTGGGTAAGTGCCAAAAGCCTGGAAGAACAGTCTGCTACAAGTGTTTTAACAGTCGGTAACATCAGGGATGCATCAAGACCGTGCATTGCAAACCCCTCTGGAATTCATTATGCAGTCAGACACTCTGAGAGGTTTTCAGGGTAACAGGCTTGGGCTGTGTCACCCTGGGCAGCTTTTTAGGTTTCAGCAGCTCTTGCCCCTTCATTTTATCCCAGAGCTTCTCCAGCATCTGGAACAGATCCCTTTGGGCAGGGCTCCCAAGTTTCAGGTAAACAGAATGTTCAGGGAAGTAATTTTTCAGATGTGTTTACAACATCAGCAGGGAAAACTCACCAGCTGCCTTGCTTTCTCTGACCGTACTGTGGACAGTTTATCTCCCAGGATTACTTCATCCTCCTCCTCAGGCTGAAGTTTCCAAAAGAGCTAAGTTCAGCAGCAGTAGTGTTACCTAGTCACAGCACATCTTGCAAGCTTTCCACTGCTTCTCAACCCATATCACATACCAGGACACTTCTGATTCCCCAGCAGGCAAGGTTTGCAGCCAGATGGTGGGAGGGAGCAGCTCCTGATGAGAAACAGCAAGTCAGAGACAGTTTCCCCACCATCATGCCCTTTCCCCCCATACCAATTCCATCCTTCCCTTATTCCACCTCCACCTGGGATGGGGAAGTTACCCTGCCCTTGTTGCAAGAAGGCACAACTGCCAACAGCTTCAGCCTGCCATTTCCTTAGGTGGTCTCCCAGAAGCCATGACCTGTATTTGTGTTATACATTATTACATTATATTATATATATACATTATACAATATTTGCCCCACAGAGTACACAGCCCCAGGACACAGGGCTGAGCAGGGACCTGCAAACACCCATTCTGTCACACTGCTGGTACAGTTTTAGGCCAGTCCAGCTACCACTGCAACTGCCTGGGACAAAGCCCAAGCATGGCTGGGGGTGGCACACCATTCCCAGAAAGTGGTTTCACAGAATCACAGAGTGGCCAAGGTTGGAAAGGTTGGACCTTTGGGGGTCAGCTGGTTCAGCCTCCCCCTGCTCAAGCAGGACCACCTAGAGCCCAGTTGCCCAGGACCGGGTCCAGATGGCTTTTGAGTGTCTCCAAGGAAGGGGACTGCACAACCTCTCTGGGAAACTTGTGCCAGTGCTTGGCTACCCCCGCAATAAAAGAGGGTTTCCTGGTGTTCAGAGGGAGACTCCTGTGTTTCCATTTGTGCCTACTGCCCCTGGGACCATCGCTGGGCACCACTGAAAAGAGCCTGGCTCTCTCCTTTTTGCACCTTCCCTTCAGGTGTTTATACACATTGTGATAAAATCCCCCCAGGCCCTCTCTTCTCCAGGCTGAACAGTCCCAGCTCTCTCAGCCTTTCTTCATAGGAGAGATGCGCCAGTACTTTAATCATCTGGGCAGCTCTTCATTGGATTCTCTCCAATATGTCCATATCTCTTGTACATTGGAGAGTGCAGCACTGGACACAGTACCCGTGTATGGCTTTTCCACAGCTGAGTAGAGGGGAAGGATCCCCTCCCTTCATCTGCTAGCAATACTTTATCTAATTCACCCGAAGATACCATTTACCTTCATTGTGGCAAGGGCACACTGCTGGCTCATGTTCAGCTTGGTGTCCACCAGGACCCCCAGGCCCCTTTCTTCAAGCTACTTCCCAGCTGGGTGGCCCCCAGCATACATTGGTGCATGGGGTTGTTGCTCATCAGGTACAGTACTCTACAGTTCTTCTTGTTGAACTTTATGACTTTCCTGTCAGCTCATTTCTTCAGCCTGTTGAGGTCCCTCTGGATAACAGCATGAGCCTCTGGTATATCTGCTACTCCTTCCAGTTTGGTGTCATCAGGAAACTTGTTGAGGGTACCCTCTGCCCCACCACCCACATCATTAATGAATATGTTGAACAAGACTAGACCCAGTATTGACCCTTGGATTACAGGGAGTCAGTACTAGGTACTGGTCTCCAACTAGACTTTACACCACTGATCACCACCCTTTGGGCCCAGCCATTCAGCCAGTTTTCAACCCACCTCACTGTCTGCTTATTCATCAATATCTGTGAGAATGGGAGGCAGTGTCAAAGGCCCTATTGAAGTCAATGTAAGCAATGTCCACAGCTATCCCCTTGTCTACCAGGCCTGTTGTTTTATCATAGAGGGTTATCAAGTTGGTCAAGCATGGCTTCCTCTTGGTGAATTCATGCTGGCTATTCTTTGTGGTTTTCTTCTCGTCCATGTTCCTGCAAATGTGGCTGATGGTTGGACTTGATGATCCCAAGGGTCTCTTCCAACCTAAATGATTCTATGATTCTATGAAATGGCTTCCAGGATTAGCTGCTCCATTACCTTCCTGGGGATCAAGGTGAGACTGGCTGTCCTGTAGTTCCCTGGGTCCTCCTTCTTGACCTTCTTTAACACAGAAGTGATATTTGCTGTCCTCCAGTCTTCAGGTGCTTCTCCCAGGTGCTATGATCAATCACAGATTATTGAGAGTGGCCTTCATAATGACATCTGCCAGATCCCTCAGCACTTGTGGGTGCATCCCATCAGGATTTGATGCGATTCTTCTGTTTCAGAAGCAAGCAGGTCCAGCTGCCTATATCTATAAGAGTGTTCTGTCTATTTGACAGAGCACTGTCCTTTTCTCATTTTGTACACTCCATCTTTATGTTCCTCACATTCCACAGTGCAGTCTGATTTCTGGGTAGTTTTCCACTATTCAAGCAGAGCTCACAATGTAGTTGCAAACTGGTTCCTGAGGCCTCTTGAAAGACCCAAAAACCTGAGCTCTTGGATTACTTACTGTTTCTCTAGGTGAAAGCACCTCTAGCTTTACATGCAGCTTTAGGGAATCCAGAAGTTTCCAGGTTTTCTGCCTGGAGGGACGTGGGACCCAGGGGCACACCTTTTCCACCCAATCCCTCATCAGAAGCACTGAGTTCCTGGGTCAGGGCAGGTGAGTGCAGAGCTGCAGCAGGCAGTGCTCTGCAGGTTCAAGTGCCTCCTTCCCACTTGGTTGGCTGAGCTTCTCCCAGACAGGCTGGCATGATGATCTCCTCATCCTCAGGGCAGTTCCCAGTCTCAGCTAGATGCTCAAGTATTCCTAGAAAATCTTTAACATCATCACCAGGCCTCATTTTAGCAAGGATGCTTGTGTTTTCCAGAGACTCCCTGAGCACCACAGTCACCTGGGGCTTTGCTTCCTCCAGCCTCACAGACAGGGTGAGCATCTGTCACAGAAGCCTTTGGCACTGTCTGGGGAGCAGCTGCCACCTGAGAAATCACTCCATGCTCATTACCTTTCTGCCTTTTCTGGAGCTGAGCCCTTCAGGACTGCCAGCTGTCAGCCTCAGCATCTCCCAGACCAGCTCCTGTCATCTACATGTGTTCACCATGGCAGGCATGGTCAGCTGCCCTATGTCAGCAAGGGGACCACTCTAGGCAGAGAGAAGGTCCTGTGCACAATCCACATGTAAAAAAAAAAAAACAACTCCAGAAAGTAGGCAATAAATTTAAGAAATGCTGCTTGACACATAAAACCGCTGGAGATCAGGAGACCATCACAAAGCCTGTCTGGACAGAAGGACACTGAGCAGCATTTCTAGGGCCTGATTCGTGGCTGCACTTCATAGTGAACCTGCACTGCTTAGGAGATACATACTTAGCAGCAAAGACTATAAGAAACTTTTGTAATCATTATGAGTTTCTAAAGAACTAATGATTTAATTCAGTGAAGAAGGTGAGCTGGAAAAGGCAGCAGCATGGATAAGTGGGGAGGGGTGTAGAGAGGGAGTCTCTCTGGCCATTCTTTGCTCCTGTACTTGAATCTTCTGCAAGCACCACATATTAAAGCTGCCAAATTTTTCAGCTCTGGCTCTTGTACACTGTGTGTATCTGTGGCCCTGCTGGCAATCCTGGCCTCAATTCCCAGCTCTTAATAGTGAGAGCACAGGATGGGGTTGAAGCTCCTGACAACCTTCTAGCATCCTTCACCTGAGACACAGCAGCCTCCATGGTAGAAACAGTATGACTGCAACTGCACAAAAGGGCAAACAGCGTGCTGCTGCCAGGGTTCATCTGAGTCTTCACCAGCTGTGGGAGAGCTGAGTCTGCTGGACTAGCTAAGCTTGCTGGTGGAGATGGTTCTCCCCCACCCCAGTGACTTGGTGGTGCAGAGGGTCGAGGCATGCTCTCCCAATGAACACCGGTGGTGTTCTTCCCAGATCACCGACGTCACACGGCCTGCCAGAAAGCTTTTCCTTTCCGTGTTGTAGCAGAATGGAATGCCTAGTGAAATCTTTACCCCAGGACATCCTAATCGCCTGTCATCTCCTCCTGTCCTTGAACATGCCGCACTGAATGTGCCTGGGTATCGCAGGGACAGAAACACTTTGCTTTTTGTCTCAGGGATGTGAGCCAGGCACGCTCCCCTGCCTGTCCCCAGGGGACTGGCTCTCCCCTCCTCGCTTATACCCTCTGGTGCTCACAGTGTCCCAGGTAATGCTGCCTCCGAACATCTCAGGGTGCTTTATACTTGATGCAGTCTACGCAGTGGTTGTGGGGGGGAGCTGGCAGTCCCTCTGGCAGCTGCCAGCTGAGAAGGAGCAGAAGTAAGGTTGCCTGGACATGTACTTTAACTCCAAATGTCCTGTTTTTCCACAAGTTTGCGTTTTGATGAACATAATGTTCTGGGAAGGAATGAGCTATCACCAAGCAACATTAACTCTGTGTTAACAAAGGGTTTTGACATTGAATTTAAGCTTGAGGACAATGCTGGCACAAGAATGAATTGCACAGGCTGGGCCATGGGTACACTGAGATTGGAAATCAGAAGGAGCTTCCTACCTGCCAGTGCAAGGGGTTGGAACAGCCTTTCCACAGCAGCAGTGAGGCCAGGAGACTGAACTTGCTTTGAGATTAGAAGTCTCTGAGCAAGAATATGCAGTGGGGCTGCCTGCCACAGGCCAGGAGATCTTTGCCAGTCCTCTCTTCTTATGCAATTGCAGGACATTTTCGTAACAACTTTGCTCTTAATGCAGCACAAAGCCAAGCCAGGTGCCCCAGGGCATGCCTCAAAATGGTGCTGGCTGTTAGGGGCTGCAGGGACAGTGTCCTGCACCGTAAGGCCATAATTACGCAAGGAGTGCAGGATGTGAACCCCAACTGCCTCCAGCGGGCAGAGAGCTGGCATGGAAATTGGAGGGGACAGTATGTGACAGGCAGACCCAGGACTGACCGCCTCAGGTCAGGTGACAACTGAGTGTCTCACAGATCTGAGGGGATTTCTGATGAGCAGAAGAGGGCTCCTCCACATCACAGCCCAGGGGAATGTGCGCCCTTTTGAGATGGGCACTAAGGGGCTTTGAGGCCAGCTCCTCCACCATCTTCACTCATCTTCATTAATCAAGGCTTACCATCCTGGGCCAGGGCCCATCACTCACCCCTTTCCTAGGATGGACAGTTGGTCAAATGAGACCAGCTTTGCACTGGGCAGCAAAAGGGGATGAGAGAAGGGGATGTCCCAGGAGCAGCTGTCAAGGGGAAAAGATCATAGAATCATAGAATGGCTAGAGTTGGAAGAGACCTTGAAGATCATCGAGTTCCAACTCCCCTGCCCTGGGCAGGGACACCTCCCACTAGAGCAGGTTGCTCAAAGCCCCATCGAGCCTGGGCTTGAACATTTCCAGGCATGGGGCATCCACAACTTCTCTGGGCAACCTGTTCCACTGTCTCACCACCCTCACAGTAACGAATTTCTAGTATTTCATATAAATCTCCCCTCTTCTAATTTAAAGCCATTAAAGCCGTTACCCCTTGTCCTGTCACTACACTCCCTGACAAAGGGTCCCTGTCCAGCAATCCTGTAGTCTCCCTTCAGATACTGTAAGGCTGCTATAAGGTGTCCCCGGAGCCTTCTCGTCTCCAGGCTGAACAAGCCCAGCTCCCTCAGCTGGTCTTCATAGGAGAAGTGCTCCATCCCTATGGATGCATCCCTAAGATGACAGCAGCTCTCCCAGGGCAGCCGCAGGCTGGGTGCTACAGAGAACTAGTGGCCTCTGCCTTGGAGCATCTCCTGCCTCGCTTCCTCCTGCCATCAGCCCTGAACACCAGCAGCCCTGGGACACAGCACACAGCTCCCAGCCTCTCGGCACCTGCCTGCAGTCAGCTGCCCCAAGCAGAAATCCTTGCATGAAATACTTTACTGCCTGGTCGGAGTGGATTACCCCAGCTGGGGATAAAATGGGAGTTACAACAAACTGTCTCCTTTCTGGTTTTTAACAGAAGACTAGGGCATTGCCGGAGTGACGTCTGCATCTTCCTCAGTGATGAAGGTTAGGGGTTTGAAACCCAGCTGCTGACTCATAACCAGGCAGAAGAGAAAAGGGAAAATTAGCGGGAGGAATGTTGCTGAAGTGGCTTGTATGTGTTCAGAGATTAGTGCAGACATTGTATCGCTGCCTGTGTTATGGCTGGTGTGTTTAGTAGAGGTTTTTAATGGAATCTGGTCCTTTCAAGACCACAGGGCACCTATAGGCAGAGCATTTGCCTGTATCTGCGGATCCACTGCCATATAGGGCAGATCTGTAAGAAACAAGCTCCCCCAGAAAGCAACTCCAATTCCTGATGTTGTAAGGCCAGTGCTTTTTTTCTAAACTCAGATGCCTTTGGACAGTTTTGTGAGCTGTTGAAGTGCTGGATGGCACATCACTGTCCAGAGCCTAGCCTGGCTCTGCATGAATTAAAAATCGCTCCCCATGAGTGCATGTCCACGGACCCTTCTGGGACACGGGTTTGGCATTCCAGCTTCGCCGTTAAATACTCGCTCTCTGACTGCACTAACCAGCAAACTCAGCAGAGGCCTGGAACGTGACCTTCATCTAAGTGGCGTCACCTCCAGAGCACGTCGCCTCTGGATCAAGGCTGAGGCAGGCGGGGGAGGCTCAGGCTGCTGCTCCTGAGATAACTGGAAGGATCAGGAGAGCTGGGTGAGCGCTCAGTCTAAACAATGGCTTCAGAGTCAGAGTTGTGATCGTACTCAAATTAATTTCAAATATGCACAGTAACACAAGAAGCAATTTGCATAAGACGTCACATGGAGTTGCATACAATTTCGCATATTTAAACAAAATACAATAAAGCACAGCTCAGGCGGGTACGTGAAATCGTTTGTGCAGTGAACTGTGCAGAGAAACGACGTACAATTATCACAGAAGAAGAAAACAAATGGCAGTAACCACCCAGGATGCAAAGTCAGCTCAAGAGTTGGGAAACACCCGCCCTTTCCTTCATCCAGCGTCCTGACAGATGCTTTGGATTCACATTATCTCTACAAAAGTAGCGTGTGCTACTTTTCCACCAGGCCCTTCTGGTGCAGGGGATGGTGCTCGCTGTATCATGCCACTACTCACTCCTTCACATTTGCATCCTTGGCTTCATTTTTGCAAAACACTTTTCTCATGCGTCATTCTTTCTGGCCTTTCTACTGCATTCGTTGCCGAATCCGAGGGGCTGCTCTCTCACCACGCACCACTCCAGGTGGCACTCTTCTTGCCCTTTTGTGGTAAAGGCCAGAGGCCGAAATACTGGCTGCGGGAGCCCAATGGCAGACACCGACAGCCTTATTTTTGGTGGTGTCGGTGCTGTGCATGTTCAGAATGCAATCCCTACAGCTTTGTTCTTGGTGCCTCAGATGACGTGGCCTCCATCTCAGCTCCCGGAAAATGATGACGAAACAAAAAAACATTAGAAAAGGGATCCGGCAAGAAAAGGGAACGACGGCCCTTAAGTGAGAATGTCTCGTCCTTCAGAGTGAACATCAGGAGGGCTGAGACCTTTAAACCTGCAAAAGGGACTTTCACCCACCCCCTGACCTACATTTTGTGACAGTCCTCCATCTCCAACGCGTGGGCTGGGTCCACACTGCAGCAGTGAGGCTGAGCTCTGAGGGCTGAGCCGTGAGCATGTACAGTTGCCTCTGCTTCCCCTTCCCTCCCCAAGAGGCAGGGCAGGACTTGGGTGCTGCTTCTGAGACAACTGGAAGGATCAGGGGAACTGGGAAGGTGCTCAGGCTAAATCAGGGCTTCAGTTCAGCATCAGCAGCACCCTGGCACCTGTGAGCTCCCAGATTCCTGCTTCACTCATTTTGTCTGGATTTACTCAGCTCTTTTAAAGCCCCCCAGCTCTTAATTTCTATCCTGACCCATTGCCCTGCCTGCCCCATCATTTAATCTTAGCCACAATTTCTGGTTCTGTCTACTCTCTCCTCACTGTACCTTTCTGTCTCCTCCCTCATGTTCCTGCTCTCTCATAACTCTCTTCTTTAAGGCCTTTGCTCGACAGCTTCAGCTCCTTGTATTTTAGTTAGGCAATTTGTTTCTCTCCGCAGGACTGCCTGAGCGTCAGCTAAGAACTGTCACCAAGACCCTGGAAGATGCAGTATTATGCTTAGTCACCATTTTGTCCCAGCCCTCCTCTAACTTGCAGATACCAGGGGAAAATCTGTCTTGTCCTTGTTTGCTGCACTTAGAATTACTGCACCATGTTGGTAGCTACAAGTCAGCTGGCCAAAGTGAGTAACTTCCCTTTAGCCAGGACAGTCTTCTTGGTCTTCACTTTTGCCATGGAGGTCCTGGTGCTTGCAATAAGGGAAACCTCATTATAAAAGAGGGAATGGCACCTCTCTACCAGCTCTTGCAGGTCCTGCTGCATACACAGCAAATGCAAGATAACACTAAGCAGAGCCTCAGACCTCGCTTGTGTCGTGTTGTCTCACATGCAATAAGTCCCAGAAGAAAGGAATTGGCAAAGCAGAAAAAAAAGACATTGGAGGGAAAACATTTCAGGCTTAAATAACTCATCCTGGTGTTGCCAAATGGGTCTGAGTCAATGCAATGAGACTGACACAAGCCTCCACTGCACGTTTAACCATTGCACTCATGTTTTGGTTAATGAACGCATTTAACCAACGCTGTGGGGGTTCACGGTGCACTGGCCTGGCTAGAATGATTCCCCTGACACTAGCAGAGGACACCCAACACTGACACCTTCGTTTAGGAAAGAATCATAGAATCATAGAATCATTTAGGTTGGAAGAGACCCTTGGGATCATCAAGTCCAACCATCAGCCCTACTCCACAAGTTCTCCCCTACACCATATCCCTCAACACCACATCTAATTGACTCTTAAACACAGGCAGGGATGGTGACTCCACCACCTCCCTGGGCAGCTGATTCCACTGACTGACCACTCTCTCTGTGAAAAATTTTTTCCTGATGTCCAGCCTAACCCTACCCTGCTGCAGCTTGCAGCCATTCCCTCTGGTTCTGTCGCTAATTGCCCGTGAGAAGAGACCAGCACCAACCTCCCTACAATGCCCTTTCAAGCAGTTGTAGAGAGTGATGAGGTCTCCCCTCAGCCTCCTCTTCCTCAAACTAAACAATCCCAACTCCCTCAATTGATCCTCATAAGACTCATCCTCCAGACCTCTCACCAGCTTCGTTGTCCTCCTCTGTACTCTCTTCAGCACCTCGATATCTCTCTTATGTTGAGGTGCCCAGAACTGGACACAATACTCAAGGTGCGGCCTCACCAGTGCTGAGTACAAGGGGACAATCACCTCCCTACTTCTGCTGGTGAAGTAGGTTTGAGAAGCTTCCAAGGTGAAAGGTTTGAGAAGCTCTTACTTTCTGGACCACTTTACCAAGGCTTGGATGGTCCCTGAAAGAATCACGATGTCTGTCCAATCATCCTTCCTTAGGCAAACTGATTGGGAAACCAACCATCTCTTCAGCCAGGCCAGGCTGTAATGTACATTTGACCAGTGCGTGTTGTAGGCATCAAACTATCTTCCTCTGACATTCAGAAAATCAGTCACCCCAGGCTTGTTTGCTTGCTTGTTTGTTGAACCCTTGTGGTATGTCCGGCCGTCGATGAATTCTGGGCTTCAAACTAGACTTGCTGCCCTAGAGCATCTGCTCTCCTGCCACTGGAGCTCTAACTAGCAGCCACAGAGATGCGGGACAGGTCCCTGGAGCAGAAACTGGCATTTGTTTCCCTGCCAGATCCCTTGTAGGGATTGATCTGAAGTTGAAGATGGTTTTGCTTGTATTCTGGTCACTCCCAGAGAAAGCTGGGCTTTGGATCAATGTGGAATGCGTCACTGAATGGTCTATTATTCACTGAGTGCAATGTGCACTCGGAGACACAGCAGCCCTCAGTAAAGATTCAATTCTGCCTCCGAGGATCAAAGCAGGAATGAACCAAGGGAACTACTCAACTCTTTTGCATGACGCTGAAATGAGTGGTTGCTTGTTTCAGAGCCATCCTCCATGGCAGTTTCAGGTTGTGCATTGCTCCTAATTAAATGGCCATCTACACAGCCACATCCCTTTAGCAGGGTATGGAGGTACCGCTGGTTTAAGCTCTCCATCCCCTCTGCACCGTGACTTACACTTGAATTAGCACAGCTCATCCATGCTGTCCCATCCATGCTGTTCCATACCCAGTCCACACTCTGCGACGCCGAGGGGAGCAGTGGTGCCCACAGCTCCACAGTTGCTTTCCCACCACTACCCTCTTCCCCACAGCGTCAGGCACATTGTGAAGGCACACAAAGTGGCAATAGCCAACAGGACAGGCCTAGGGAGGAAGGCAGAGCTGGAGAACGTGGGGTCCTGACTTCCAGCCCCAACTCTGCAGAAGCTGCTTGAGCAGGGGAGGCAAGCGGACACTCTAGCTCGCTGCCAAATCCCTGCATTGGCAGGTGCTTCCAGCTGACAGTTGCCTGGGTATTTTATTATTTTTTTTTTCCATAATGGGATAATTTATTGCAGGTTATAGAAGGCACTCAGCTGGAGGGAATCCCAGCTTTGGGAGATGCTTTTCACAATGTTTTTTCTGAAGTACTCTCTTTCCTGGGAAATCATAGTGGTCAGCAATACCTCATGCTTGGTGTTGACCATTTGTTGGGGTGGTTTTCATCTTCCTTGATGTGGTTGTACAGTTTTTAGGTGTTCTTCTTTGATTTAAATAATTGCATCCATTTCTCCCATCTCTGCTGTTGTTGATCAGCATCCAGCTCCACATTCTAGCTCCCTGTTGGAGAACAGGATGGTGGGGTGATGCTAGGGAGAGAGGCAAGGCTGGAGACTGGGAAGAAAGGGAGATGCTGGGGAAGGAGGCAGGGCTGGGACCAGACTGGAAGGGTAAAAAGTCCACATGGGCATAAGGGCAAGAGTGATGAAGTGGGGAGTGGTGATGGGGAGGGACTTGAGCAGGGAGACAGTGTTTCAGGAAGCCAGAAGGAAAAATGGCAGCTTTGTGGAGCTTCTCCTGTGAGGCAGAAAGCGGGTCCTGGAGAAGAAAGGGAGCTTTCGACAGAGCTCCTGCAGCTTCAGCCTCTGCCGAGAAGGCACTGGAGAAAAAGCTTCTGATGACAGAGAAATCAGCAGGCAGGGCTGAAGCTCTGGCTAGAAGCAGATGAGGTTTCTGCAAGATATTTCACTGCACTGATGAGTACGTGAGTTTGTAATTTCAACATGCCGAGAATCTGTCGCCTTCTCAGTCAAGTCTCTCCAGTCTGCCCAGCCCCAGAGCCACCGTATGAGGTTGACTAGGTAGGATCAGCCTAGGGCACTGGTGACCCGCTGCCTAAAGTAACAAGGGTGAGGGATTCCCTCCTCCCACACTCAGCACAGGGGCAGATGTGCCATTCAGCCTATTACGCATGCATGCCCTGGAACAGCCACCGCAGGTGTGTGTCTGCTCTCCCATGAGCCTGGGGCCACCTCCAGCACCACAGAGACACTGTCCAGGGCACAGGGTCCCATGTGCAGGTCATTCCAGTGGGAAGAGACCTCAGGACAGAGTCTGAGGTGAGGTCAGGTCTGGAGCGCCTGCTCCTTCCTCTGAAAGTAAAGCAACGGAGCAGGGACACTTCCTATGCCTGAAAGACTTGCACAGCAAGTGGGCAGAGGGAGTAGGGGCTAGGGGCCATCCCCAGCACCCAGCAACCCTCCTGCCGTGGCTGGGGAGCAGCCCTTCAAAGTGGCCACTGTGTCTCCAGCACCCCCTCGGAGCCCTCCCCAGCACGGATCGTTTCAAGGGCTTGCAAAGTGGGGGAGTTGCAGGAGATGAGGATGCTTAATTACAGAGCAGCCCTGGAAACCAGCAACGGCAGCGGCACTGTGGCCAGGAGGGGAGGCAGCAGGGCTGTAAATAGAAATTGCGGAGGCAGCCGCGGGGAACAGAGTGAGGGAGGCTTCTGCGCCTGCAGTGCTCCGTCTCCTTCCCTTCCCTTCAGCTTCTCTCACCTCTCCCAGCCACCCTGGCTCCCAGCACAAACTGGCGTGTGACAAGCAGCCTCAAAGCCTGGCTGGGAGGCAGCAGCTCCAGAGGCAGAGCAGCCGCCCTGGGTGGAGAAGTAGTTGTGCAAGGCCTCCTCCAACAGGGGCCATCTCCCATGGAAATGCGTGAGGAGGGTCAAAGGGCCTCTTTGGCCAACAAGGAGACCAAGGCAAGATGGACATAGTGCCAAATTTCCCCATCTACCCCTCCAGAGGAGGCTGAGGGATGCCAGATGTCTGAGACTCTGTCCCACGGGGGTCTGCCCAGGGTGAAGTCCCTGTTGTCCCACCCTGACATCTCCGCTACGGCTTCTTCCACAGCAGCAAGAGCTCCGCTTTCAATATTTTGCAAAGGTTTATTTAAAAATGTTGAAACTAACATCCCACAAGAATTGAATATTTCACCACGAGGAGAAGAGAAATCCTACAAAAATATATATCACAGCGCACAAAGGCAGGGGAGGGGGAAGAGCGAGACTGAGCGGGGAAGCAGGAGGGAGGACGGAGGGGAGGATGAGAGCGGCGGCAGAACGAGACCGAGTGGCGAAGGGAGAACAAGAGAGGAGCGGGGAGAGCGAAACAGCAGGAGGGGAGAGAGAACTGGGAGGGAGACCTTAGTACAGGACAGGAGTGGGAAGTGGGAAAACAGTGGGAGAGGGAAAACAACGGGGAAAAAATGAGTAGAGAGCCAGCAGTTGGTGAAGGAAGGGGGCCCCCTTCTATGGTCTTGCCAAGGTAGGGCCAGGGCTACAGTGAGACAGCAGCGGGGGTGCGACCGGGGAGCTGGAGTTTGGCCCAGGGCTTTTGTGCTACAGGGACTCGGCTCTAAGGCTGTGCCATAGTTTAATCCAGAGCAGTCTGAAGGTGATCGTGTTTGAGAATTTGTGGGGAATGAACAAACCGCTCCATTCCAAGTACTTTTCCATGTCAGGAAAGGGAGTGGGGAATGAAGGGACCAGATTTGCAAGGGCACTTAGGTGCCATTGAGGAAGAGGTAGATAGCCCTCTCTGAAGCTGTGGGATGCTTGGCTGGATGTCAGTCCCCGTAAACTGGACCGGAGGAACACTGTGGAAGCACACACCAGAGGTCTGCTTCCCTGTTTACCAGTCGTGACCAACTGAATGGGAAAACCCAAGAGGGATTTGGCCTTGTGGTCACGTCACTCTGCTGGGTAAAGAGGGGGAGACTCCAGTTCCTGCCCTGAAACAGTACAGGGTGGAGGGGAGAGGTTCTTCTCCAAACCTTCCCTCTTTCCCACTGCACTCCCAGAGAGAACACCCTTGTGTTGACTGAGCCACATCCCTCCAGCAGCTCAGCACAGGCACGGTGCCCTCCACTCACCCAGCCCACCTGGATGTTTCCTTGTCATTGCACAGAAACGTTGGGCAGGCTCAGTCTAATGCTACGTACGTTTTCAATTGTTTTCCCCACGCACCTTTCTCTCTGTAAACTTTCCACTGGCAAAAAAAACAAGGAATCCAGATCATTCTCCTCTGGTCACCTAGAAGACAGGGAAACCTGATGGGCTGTGACTGAGATGCTGGCCTCTGCCCTGGCTTGGTGCTTGGTGCTGTCAACCCGTCTGTGTGTGCGTGTCTGGGCTAGGGAAAAGACTGCAGGCAGGCTCTGGCTCCAGTCTGCGTACAGGAAGATGGTTTCTAAGGCTCCAGCCATGGAGAAAATAGATCAAGTGAGATTATTTATTGACTGGAAGAAGCTTGTGTGTCCACAGGTGCTTTGAATGTTTTGTTCCAGGGACAAAATCTATCAATGAAAGTTTGGGCAGGACAATGAAGTTGCTTCCCGTATCTAACCTGTTTTGTGTCAGGAGGTGAATGACTGTCAGAAAACCATATTTGGCTAGAAAAATTGGTCTTGGAAAAGATGTTCAGCATATCCAAGCTTCTGTCATTGTAAGAGTTTTCTCTACTGCATTCCCCAGCTTCCTCCTTACCACAGCATCCATGAAAGGCTTCACTCCCTGGGGATACTTTTAACAAAAACAGAGACACGTTAGAGGTGGGGTGGGGGGTGGGAAAACCAAACCACAAAACACTGAAATCTGATTTGTTTGTAGAGTTCACAAAAGCCTGGCCAGCAGAGCAGAGCGCAGGGCTTCCCCTCATCAAGGGTTGGAAAATGTTTTCACTATGGCTCCTGCGGTGCCCTGCCATTTTCTTACAGCCCTTCTCTCCACGCAGCGTGTGGGAAGAGAAAGTCCAAGGACAGCCCTTGAACTGGTAGAGTCTAAACTCTGGCCTTGTTTCAACAGGCGCTATTGATCAAAGAGAAATCTAATTAATCTGGTCTGGAAGATTACTTAAACAAGTTGAAGGCATTACATTGTAAACTGCCAGCAATAAGCAGTGCAAGCCTCTTGCCAGACTGCGTGCAGATGGCCTTCCCCAGCGCCAATGTGCCAGCGAGAGGAGGAAGAGCCCCCGAGCTGCCCTCAGCTGGTGGGGGCTGTGGTGAGAGGGGCAGCAGGCAAGAACGGCCATCTGCCCCCTTCTCTCTCCATCTGCAGCTCAAATGTCTCCACCAAAAACCTTGAATGGAGCCTGAATAAGGAAAAGGCTCAGTAATAGATTGATCTAGGGTAAAGCAATAATATCCCCTGCTATAAGCAGAGACTCAACCTGTGCTTAGGCTAGAGACCTCCAGAGTCCTTTTCCACCTACATCTTTCAGCCATTCTGTGCTTTTAATAAGCCAGTAATTTTATTTGACCTGTCATTTTCTCCAAATCTGTACTGTTTTTTGCAAAGCTTATTGCAATTTACACTATCATTTAAATGTCCTTCACGGTGAGTCAGATGAGACCCAAGATCACCTAATGGTTCAGCTGGATAAATGGGCAGAAAGAGGCCTCTTATGAAATTCCATGTGCTTTGTCCTATAAAGAATAGGTTTTTACTGCACAGATAAAGGATGAAAGGGCCATTTCCTTTTTTTCCAAGATGACTTTTGTCAGAGATCTTGTAAGGCGTATTAGGGCCTTCAAATCGTGGGCAAGTTTCCTGTCTGTGGCCACATCAGTCCGGCAGCTGAGAGTGTTCGCAGAGTATAGGGGCATCTTTACCTAAATCTGTATCCTTTCAGTTCAGTGGCTGTCAATGCGGGATCTGTGAACTACTTTAAAGGTGTCCACAGAAACCAAGGGAGAGCAGATATTGTCATTAAGCTGAAATTTGCCATTTCACACTTAAAGTGACACCCACGGACCCACACGTAGGAAGAGGTTGGGACACACTGATCTTGCTCACACCAGTAACTGACAAATGGGGCCGCCTGACCTACAGACCACCACAGCCCCAAAGTACACGCTCAGGCAACCAGTTTGCACTGATACCTGCGCCACAGGTTTCAGTACCCAACCAGCTGGGACGACACACTTATGAAAGCTGGCACCCCAGGTACCTGCTCGCTCATGACCTTGGTGAGCGTTGCCTCTTGGGTCTCTAGTCACCCTGCATTCCAGGAGAGACCTACCAGCAGTACATGGCGACCCTCCAAATGTTCCCAAGATCAGCTCTAAACTGTTCTTTGTCATCCCAGGCACACAGAGTCGTTATCTGCTGCTTGTCACCCATGACATGAGTGTCTGAAAGCAATTCCCTGCCTCAGGCTGGCACCAAACTCAATTGCCTTGTGCCCAGCCATATCTGCATGCCATGCTTTAGCTGTTTCAGCAGTACCCCCAGTGTACAGGACACTTTGCTAAATAACATGGTGGGCAGAGGGCTTTTCCTCAGATTTTTCTGCAGAACATCACCGTGGACTGATGTGCATCAGAAAAACCGTGCTGAAGGAGACTGAGGGGGCAGAGAAGAGCAGCAAGAAGGCTTCCAAGAGATCAAAACGTTTGGAAAGCTAAAGGAACTTTTTCCAACTTTAACTGGCAAGAGAAGTGGGGGGAAGCGGGAAGGGGGAGCGTGGGGGGAGGAACCGAGACAAAACAATTGGGAATGGAGAGATGAAGAAAGATACAAACTGAAGAAAAAACCTCAGAGCAGTGTTAGGCAGAAAGAAAATGGAAAGATGTGAGAATCTTCCATCTAGGGGGGAGGTAATGTTTCATTAAGGAAATGGATTGCTGAGGGGACCCAGGTGCCGCATGAGCCTCTTCTGCCCAAGCTTCACCCAGCCTTGGGACTCTCGGAAGGGCCAAGGTCTTGGCAACAGAAGAACCTGCCACCACCTAAGCCCTGGCTCAGGGGAGACCGAGCCCTGGCAGGCAATCCTGCAGCCACTGAACTCCAGACGTTCACTTCAAAGCACGCAACATGGGAAGGGACACACAGAGGGGTTAGGGCCCACGGGGACAGGGGTACGCCTTTCCACCTCGCCTACCCCAATGTCAGGCATGCACTGGTGAGAGAGTTATGGAGGTCCAAGTGTGTGAGTGTGTCTGCATGTGTGCTAGGAGAGGGGCCAGGGAGGCCAAAATTTCACACCACCACCAGCTGTCTTCCCTCCCACCATCCTGCTCTCTCATCACCCTGTCCTCCATGGGCTGGGGGGGTCCCCAACCTTCCCCCAGTGGGAGGCTAGGGAGGCCTAGCTCATCCATTTGCCCAGGCACATCCTGGTGGAGATAGTTAATAATGGTGGTGGCGAGCCGTGGCACAAGGAGGTCGTTTGTTCCTGGGGTAGCAGAGGCGACGGGAGTCTGCGCTCGCCGGCTGTGACAGGAGGGTGGGACAGCCAGCTCTGCTTCTCCTGTGAGCATCACAGGTTCACCAGTGGGATTCTGGGAGGAAAAGGGAATCGGAAATTAATTAGCGATGAGTGCTTACGCCATCCCACTGCCCCCACTAACTGACCAGCACCTTTGCCCTGCCTCAGCCTGCCTGTCCCTGTGTCCACTACCACCCCCTCCCTCTCCAGCTCACCAGCCACTCACCGGTTGAGCTGGAAGGCTGTGCTTTTCCCGTGGCCCCCCAGTTTCTCCACACCCTCCTGGCCTTGCCTGGAGTCCTCTGCCTCAGGTGTGGGGGTCAAGGAGTCACCGTAGGGCCCCAGGATGCTGACGGTGGTGGGGGAGAGGTCCGTGAGGGGCTGCTGGCTCTCCTGCTGCCTCCCACCGCTCTGCTGCCCCGAGTGACGCCGGCGTTTCTGATTACGGTCCCAGCTTTGGAGAGAGATGAGGCATGAGGCAAAGAGCGCCCTCTGAGACAAGCCCCAGCCCTCAGTGACAGAGGGTTTCATGGGATCCCACTATACCCAGTACTTAGAGCCCAGCACAGCCACATGCCCGACCTCCCGAGGGCTTCCAGCATCAGGGATAAATGTGTCCCAAGCCCAGCGTCCTCCTGCCCACCCCCCTGCAGACACCAGCAGGGTGACAGCCTCCATTGGCCCTGAATGCCACTCACCAAAACTTGAATATGATCCCGGTGGCAACCAGGACGATGATGATGGAGATGGTGATGGTGACATACAGCTGGGGGTCTACACCTGTGAGACAGAGGGGGAGAGGAGGGGGTGTGTGACAACCACCCCCAGCGGTCCCTGGAGAGCAGCAGCGCAAGGGGAGGTTCCCGCTGGGGCCCTCGTGGATTTTGCAGAAGGAGCTGCTCCCGCGGGGACGTGGTGGTGGGTGTGTGTGAAGGAAGCGGAGGGCAGGTTTACCTTCTCCCCGGGGGCCAAACAAGAAGGGCCGCAGGGTGGCCGGGGTCTCGCGCAGGTTGAGCCCCGCGTTGTGCAGGAGCGAGTGGGAGTTGGGCTGTGCCGTCGCCATCCCGTGTGGCGAGACAAAGGTGTAACCCAGTGGTGGGAAGCCCGGGTTGGCCGAGTTGGTGTCCCCTCCGTCCTCATCTGACACCGTGGGGCCCCAGACGATGGCCCAGGGGTACTGGGAGGAGGGCATGCCATCCTCGAATCCGGAGGGNGCAAATGGGCCGTGGGGCCGAGGGGCTCCGACGGGTGCAGAGAGGCCGAGCGGCCGCCGGGCCTCGCAAGCGAAGAGACCAGACGCCAGGAGGAGGGACGGCAGAGACCAGGAGGAGGAGATGCCAAAGCTGCAGGGAGTGGACGCAGGAGAGGAGCGGAGGCATCCTGCTGCAGGGTCAGGGGAGGAAGAAGAGAGACTTATCTGAGATGTCCCTCCTGCTGAAAGGCCAAGCCCTGGAGCAGCCCGCCACCCACAAGTCCCCACGTCTTCCTGGCAAACATGGGAAGCCATGAAACCTACCAGGCACCGGGCTCCATCGCAGATGCAACAGCCTTTTCACTCAGCGAGGATCTCGTCTCATCTTCTTCACTGGGAAACAAGTGGCAGAGGTGTCAGTGTCCCCTCGCCCGGCGGCTGCCGCTCACTCCCTGGAGGCACCATGGCTGAGACTCCTCCGTCCCTCGGCAGCAGGACATCACAGCACCCGCACCCCCTGCTCCTGCACTTGAGCCTCATCGTGCCCGCAGGCCGTCCTGCACGGAGGTGCACCGTCCCCCTGACCCTGTCACCGTCACCGCACAGCCACCGCGTGTGTTGGCATATGCAGACGGGAGGAAGGAGCAATCTCTGGTGCACACGTGCCGCGGCACATGCTCAAGCTTCCCTGGGGACTCTCCTGTCTGAGGGCCGAGAGGGGGATTCGGCATCTTTGTTTGCTTATCGCTGGAACAAGTTGGAATCTTAATTCCTGTGTTTATTTATAGTGTAGAGCGTGTAATCCATTTATTAAAAACGAGCCTCCTCATTGTGTGCCAAGGGGAGGGAGTGAGAGGGGAAGCACGAGAGTGATAAACCAAGAAGACCGAGAAAGAGAGAGTGAATCAGCGAGAAAAGTCCAGCCTTAAGAGCAAAAATATGCCTATCAAATATTTAGTATTTACCTTCCTCTTAGCTAACATGGAATTACCGTCCCACACTAAGGGGGTCCTTGTCCTAGAGTCCTCTGCCCTGTCTCAGCCATCTCTTCCTCCCCTCTCTCTCCCACCTCCCACAGCCCAGCAGCACCAGGTAGCGGCGGTGATACAGAGTAAGAGCTGTTCCCTCCCTGGACGGACCTCTGCACCGGCCACACGCCTCCCCGCTGGCACCAGTCCTGCAGCAGCACTGCTGCCCTTCATGCTGCCTGCACCTTCCCTTGCCTGGGCACAGCGCAGCCCGGGACGGCCCTTCCCTGGTGAGCTGTTACGTGCCCGACCCGGGATCCACTCTGCAAGAAGGATCTCAAGCACACACAGAGAAAAAATAAATTAAAAAAAAATCAAGATATTCGGTTCACACTGGCATTGAGAAGGGGGAAAGCATGAATGCTGACAACCCACAGCCCTGCCCTTCTGTGGCTGCCAGGGTGGAGAAACAGGGCTGCTGGCCAGCAGAGTCAGCGGCCAACCAGCCTGAGTCTCCAGCCCCAGCCGGCTGTGCTGCCCCTCACGGCTCCCTAGGGGTTAGTGCCATCCCCTCCAGCTCGGCCTGTGCCCCCGATTGAAACTGCAGCCCCTCCTGAAGGAAGGAAGAACCCAGTGCTTGCTGTAGGTATGGGGACTAACACCCCTGATGTACACCTGAGGAGAGGGGCTGGGAGGAAAGGCACCCAAGAGTGAGTAGCTGTCAAGCTCCTGCTGCATTAACTGGGGATATTTTTAGTTTCCTTCTGTTAAATATTTAAACAAAGTTCACAGAAAAAAAGGGAATTGTCGGCTAATGTGCCCTGCCCTTCCCTCCGGGGCAAGATCAGTCTCTGGAGGGATCTTGAGATGAAGATGAGGAGAAAAGAGCAGCTATTCTCAGCATTTCTTTGTACTTTGCTCCTGAACCTCTCTCTAAGCCTTAGAGAGGACTCAGTATTAAAATGCAGCTCTGCAGAGAGGCAGCGGAATGGAGCAAGTTTCTTCTGAAGACAGAGGCTGGCAAGATCTTGGCCATCTGGATTATGATCACGATGCCATAGAAGATCACGTCTGGTAGCGCAATCTGAAGATGACAGAATTTCTTTTGGACTTCAGAAAGGGAATTCCAAGTGTCAGGCACCTCCACATGCGAGTCCCTGGGCGCACAAACCACCCAGGTGGTTTCAAGATGGCCTGGTGTGCCTGGGGGAATGGCTGGGACCTGCCATGGGACAATAGTTCCCTGGGGTGAAGAACCTGCTCTGCTTGTGGCACAGCGTTATCAATTACAGCTCTGGTCCTCTGGTCCTCAGGGGCTAACGGGTGTCTTGCAGCAGGGGGTGTAGATCTGGACAGTGCCATAGCAGCAGGGGAGACCTTCTCCAGGAGCAGCTAGACCTCAGTGCCAGCCCCACCAGGGAGTGTGGTACTTCAGGGGTGCACATGTAACCACTAGCAATCCTCCTAACATGGATAGCTCTGCTGGCAGAGACATGTCTGGGTGTAGGTGCTCAGTGCTGGGTCACCTAGCTCACTGTGCTCTTCGTGCCTGTTGGGTTGTCTTACAATGGAGACCTCGCTGAGACTTCGTGGCTGAGACTGTGAGCTCCAGCAACAGCACCCCAGACCATGGATTCCCAGGGTCTAAAGCTAGGGAATAAAAAACCCTACAGAGCCAAATCCTAAATTGTTTTCATACCCAGTAGCCTGAATTTCAGACCTACAGAGTAGGTAGTGGCTGTAACTGGAGCTGAGGGGAAGGAGTGGACCCCAGGGTTGACCTCCTCATGTACATATAATGCTTTGGAAGTGACAGCTTGGACATTGAGTATAAGCCTCAGACCTGAGACACTGTTGTGCATAGGTCCTGCTGCCAACAGTGAAAAGCAGGTGACTCCCAATACCCGTACCCCAAAGGTAGCTCCAGGTAAGTGCAGGAATGAGGCAATGTCAGTTGGTATCAGCCAACACAGACTGGTTTGCTAATCATATCGTGGCCAGAGACTGGAAGCATGTCCTGTACCACGCAGGCATGGTTGTGGAGGAGCTGGGAGAAGCACAGAGATGTCTCCTACAACAGGAATGCCATGAGAGCAAAGGAAGGTTTTGGGTGGAAAGGCCAGCCAGTAAGGGCTGGACTCCAATAATGTTCAAAACATAGCATGGATGTCCCTGTGGCTTATCGACAAAGCAGCAGATAAAGCACGTCTAGGGCACTCTGCAGTTAGCCACCAGCAGTGGAGTTTGTGCCCTGGGCACAGACCCTGCTGCATTGGAGGGCAAGTGCAACAAACACCCTTCATTCAGCTCTGTGTGCAGCTCCCAGTGTAGATGCTGAATAAACCGGTAGATCTTCAGAGAGCCAATGCTCTTACTGCCTAAAGGTCTAAATCCCAGTATCCACACACCTGATCCTGTTCAAGAGGCCTTTGTGTGCCAGAGCAGAGAGACTGGATTTCTGCACCAGCGCCATGTGGCATGGCTCTTGCTTTCAAATGGTCTTCACGGGTCCAGCTGTAATAAAACCAGACAGGGCTACTCCCAGGGTCCAAAGATGGACCTGTGTATTTTCACTCTAGGTACTGAGCCTTCATCACAGTGTTCTAGTCCTAGTGATGCACAGATGACAGAGTATGAATGACAAAGCTATTTCCCCAGGGCACTTCATTGAACTCAGTCTGCGAATCTTGGTGCTTGGAAGCTGTGAGTAAGAATCACACTGCTCGGTGCTATTGCCTATGGACCCCACTGCCGGTCCAGACTAGAGATCCCTGGGGTTAATCTGTTAGTAGCTGCTCCCATCGCATTTGCAGGACGGAAGCACGAATCCTGCTGCTGTTCCCCAGCGCCAGGGACCCAGCTGTGCTTCCTCCCTCTTTGTACATCTCCTGCATCATGGACCCACTGCTGCCGAGATGTGAGAGAGCAGATCTCAGTGGCCGTGCCCCAAAGCACGTATCCCAGTTCACTAAGGGGGCCGGGAATTCACATCCTAAATAACAGCTAGGAACAAAGCCTGCTCCTGCTCCGAGCGGGGAGCACAAACTAAACCACCCCAAATGTGACACCCTCAGCTCCAGAATTCAAACACCACAGCGTCCTGGGAAAACCCTACGATCCGCCGCCAATAACTCCTTCTCTGTGTCCAGGACTCTTGTGTACAGTGGTCCCAAAGAGAAATCCTTTGGGATTTATCCAAATACAAGAGCCGTCACAGGAATAAAAGCGCTGAGGTACCAGCCGTGCGCAGGCAATATTTGGCGCTGTAGCTCCCTCACATCAAATGCAATCTGTAACCTTCTGTTACAAAATGCTGAAGTTTGACAAATTCAAATGAGGAACAATACTATTAATAAAGAGGGTCACACACCGGCACAATTCACCTAGGCAGGTGGTATATTCCCCACCGCCTGAAGCTTTCGCGTGGCCCTATTTGTGAAAGAGACACCACAGTTCAATCAGAAGTTATGGGCTTGACGCAGAAAATGAAATTGGTGAAATTCGCTCTGCTGTAGGTCAGACTCGGTGATCAAAATGGTCCCTCCGGCCTTAAAATCTGAGAATATCACAGCTTTCTCCATGCCTAGCCGAGATCAGCTCCGACTGGAGAGCAATCGGATGAAGCCGAGCACACACAAGCCCTGCTAGTGAGAAACGGGTAGAGTCTCCTTCCATCCGGGGATGAGACACAGAGTTGCACCCGATTCTGTCTGGCTCGGCTGGCAGATGATGATCTATCTGTATTTTTGTAACATCTCGAGCTTGACTGCTGTGATACTGTGCCTCTAGGAATGAAGCCGTCTGCTCTCAGAGCGCTCCAGCTAGTTCAGAATGCAGCAGTCTGTTTGCTCGGCGACTCAAAGCTGCCGGGAATGCATCACCGTGCCCCTCTGCACCCCACATCACCTCGCCTTTGAGAGCACTGAGTCCAGTTCAAGGTCTCCGTGCCAGCATTCAAAGCTCGGCATGGGACAGGCCCCAGTGACCTAAGCAATCAATCACCTCTCCTTATGCAGCGATGACCTCACATGACGGATATATTCCACTGGAACAATGAAATTGCCAACCAGTTTGGGGAGAGGGGGAAGGGATGGAAGAAGGGGAAAGAGGCTCGTGACCCTGAGGAACAGAACATTCACAGGAGCTGGGCCGAGATTATGAAACTTACCACTGGCCGAAATAACGCTCGCCATTAGCAACCCCACAGCACCAAGAGCTTCATGCAAATCCTTTCTTCGCCCCAGCTCCCTCACAGCAACCACCCCACTCAAAATAGTGATAAGAAAAAAAAATCAAAACAAACCTGAGGAGGACCCAGCCCTCCTGGCAGAGAAAGAACCCTAGGTCGGCTGTCGTTTTTTAACTCTCGGCCAGCATTACGGGCTACGGTGACAGCTACCGGTACGAGACTGTGATCTGGGACCGTGGAACCTAGCATCTAACTCCAAGCATCAAGCAGAGTGAGTTTAGGCATTGGCAATGAGACCCCCCACGCACGCTTCCTGGTGCCCCCAGCACCCCACACCTATGTTTTTCTCGGTGGCCGTGAACATCCTGGAGTTCGTGGCCCAAGTGGCAGAGATGCAGTCGTTGCTGGTTTGGTAGCAGGAAACACGGACCCCGGTGCAGTTGAAAAGGGGCTATAGATAACGTCCTGCTTTATTCAGCTGGGTGGGGATCAGGAAAGGGAAGAATCCCAGAGCAGCTGCACCAGGGAGATAATTCAACTGCACTCGGAGGAGTTTCGGCAGCCGGGAGCAGGAATCCGAATGCTGGTACCCTGGGGTGGGAGATGCCAAGCCCATCTGGGGAAGGAGCTCCCACTGTGCATGAGGCCAGGGGCGACAGCTTGCCGAGCAGGCTGAATTTGGGGGCTGGCAGTCTGAATGCAGTGGCTCACATCAGGCTGCTCTACCTGGTGTCTGAGGCCGAGAGGGTTGGCGGCAGCGCCCAGGAGGATCCAGCAGGACCGCGGAGGAGCTGACACTGCTCGCCCTGTGTCAGTGCAGGTCCTGCAGCGTTCGGTGACTGCCGGGGGGAATTCCTGTGTCAGGATAGCAGGGCGGGCACTTAGGGGCTGGGTATGGAAATCCTAGGCTGGGGCAGAATCTGGGGCTGGAAGACTGATGGTGCATTTGGACATTTCGGTAGCTAGGGGATGGGCGTGTGAAGCCCATCAATGGTCCTCTGAGCTTAAGTCTCCCTGCATTTGGAAACTGTGAGTGTGGCCCCATTCCAAGCAGCACTCTAGGATGCCGGTCCCCTGCCATCTAGCGCCTGCCTGCAATACATGTCATGAGTCTGCCAATCTTCTGCCTCCCAGTTTCCTACTGTTCCCGGGCATCCAAGTGCTTCAGGTGCTGAGTCTCCACATCTGAATTGCTCTCGTTTGCATGGTGCACCCTTGGCCAAGCAGGAGGAGGGATTGACCCCTCCGTTTCCTTTCTCCAGCTGCGCCAATTTGGCTGAAGTCGCCCTGTTCAGCGCAGGCTCCAGTGCTCCAGCACAACAGGTCTGTGATGGAGCCCAGAGCTGGAGGGCAAGAGGCAGCGATGCCTCGGCTGTGCCCCCTCCCTCCCAGCCCCTCAGGCATCCCTTGCCCCAGACTGAAAGAGGAGGAGAAGGAGGGGAGAGGGAGAGGTGCCAGCCGGCTAAAAGGAGAAAGAGCACCTAGATGGGGAGAGGGAGAAGAAAAGGGGGGAGAAAAGGACACAGGGAAGGAGACGGGGAGAGATGACTTGGAAACGGGCACGCAGCCCTCCCTGCCCCTCGCCCCTGCAGCCCCATCCCCACCCCGTCCCCCGATCCCGGGCGGAGAGGATGAACTTACCTTGCGGGAAGACGAGTGGGGCGCAGCCGGGGCGGCGAAGCAGGAGGCTGGGGGAGCACAGCTGCTGCTGCCGGTGCCTCTCATGGCCAGGACGAAGGAAGGAGAGGAGGAGGAGGAGGAG
>VZTM01028771.1:854-11105 GCA_013400555.1 Jacana jacana
GGTAAATGCAATGTTGCTTTGCATGTGCTTTTCTCACATTGCTCAAAATAATAGCTTCTCCATGGATAGTTTGGGTTAACACATAGAAGGTAGAAGCGAACATGAAGTATAGCACTGTTTCCCTTCCTGCAAAACAGGGAACTGTGGCAAGCAGAAAAATCCTAGTTTCATAATACACCACAACATCAGACCATCTGAAGGCACCAAAGCAAAAAATTGCTATGCAGATCTACAACACCGTGATGGCTTATTTTTCTGCACCAATAAACAACTCCAAATTTTTTAAGAGGCAAATCTACTAAAGAACTGAGAGTAGGAGAAAAAAGCCCCACAAACAAAACCACCTTGTTCCCTAAACCATTAAAGCCTTAATTACAAGTTTACCTCATGTTCAGTGGTTACAGCCAACAAAGGAAAAATCAGGATCTTTATATAGGTTTGGACTGGTTCTTTTTTCTACTTCTCAAAGGCATACGAAGGGAAAAACATATAATCAGAAGCTTATCCTTATAATCATTAAAGGCTGAAAAGGTGAAATGCGTAAGGGGACAACTAGCTGTGTTCCATTTGTGAAGACTATTATCCCAAAAAAATCAGTGTTAAAAAATACCTATTTTGTTTGATAGTTATAAATTATCTAAATCTAAATCTATATATATGTTTGATAGTTATAAATTATCAGATTTCTGATTATATTTTTAAATTATATAAATCACTTTTAGCATTTATTTCACACTTCCTTTTTGTAGCTTATTTGAGGATCAGAACTAAGGATCAGAGGCACTCTAGTATCTGCAGTAAATTCAAATACACGAATGGTTTAAACTACATATATATATATGCATTTCAGTAAGCATAGTCTTCAGTCATTCATATACATTAACTGTGTCAGTAACAGGAAACAAATTCCAAAATAACTAAGCATTTTCCTTTGTCCCATTTTGTGATCTATTGATCTGCCTATATCTTGAAGGCAGCAATGACTATGCAGACAGGCTTCTCCTCTCAGGGTTCAATGGTGGTGAAGGCTAATTATTCTGAGAGGTCTTAAATTTATGAGAAAATTAAATGTTTTCTAATATAAGTACAGTAGTCTATATAAGTATTGCATAGTGGTAATGCTTAACCAGTATGATCAAAAAGAGAGGGAGATAGAGTTCACAACTGAAAGATATTTTGCTGTAAAACCATATGCAATTTATTCATACTATTATATAACTATAACTGTCTATATAGCTGTTTATATAATAGTCGTGGTTTTGACCAATTGTACAGATGATGACCCCTCCTCCCCCCCCACTAAGGAAAAGAGAGGAGAGGAAAGGATTAAGAGATTCAGGAGTTTAGATAAAAACTAAACTACTTTAATGAAATATCAATAACAATAATATAATAAACAATAAAAAGAAAAATAAAAAAATAAAAGAAAGGATAAAGAAAAAAAGTATACAGTCTATACAAAACCGTATCAGGCTCCCAGGACGATGATCACGTCACCAGCAGCACCAGTGAACCTCCCAGGCTGGACTCAGTGACCGGCAGGAGCTGGATCAAAGGCAGATGAACAGACAGGGTCCTCCCCAGACATCGGCCATTGAAGGAAGAAAAACTAACAACCCCTTGATCCCTCAGCTTTTTTTTACTGAGCCTGCTGCGGATGGGATGGAATACCCCAATTGGCCAGTTTTAGGTCACCTGACAAAATTACCTGACCTTGGTTGTTCTAGCAGTAAGTATAAGCAAGGGCCTCTCTGCAGCCCATCCCTTGGTATAATCAGGTCTGATCACTGTGAGACAAAACACTCTCTGAACAATGTGCTCTTAGTTTCAGACTTTAGTGAGTTAGAAGAGGCCCAGCTAAAAAAGTAAAACTACTGAACAGAAAATTGGTTTGTTTTGCCCCAAACCAGGACAATAATCTACCCCATTTGAGATCATGAATAACTTGGAGAACAAAAGTTTCAGAATTGATGAGAAAGGCCAGAGTGATCAAGGGGTGTTATGTCAAGGCAGCCACAATATCCAATAGAGAAAATATTTTTTTAAAAAATCAACCCTTAGATTTGGAAATTGAGGGTTGTATACTGGCAGACACGTTTACCCCTCCCCAGCTGATCAGACAGCCCAAAAAGCATCTACTACCAGTGTCTGATTTAAGTACAGCTATCAGCCAGACCATCACTGTTAGAAGCAGTGGTTCACACTTGTTAAAAGCCAGTAAACTAAAAAGTAGAGAGCACTGTGTATTCAATCAATATCCAGAAAAACATATTGGAAAAGCTAGGGCAGAGCAAAGTTTGTAGTTCTGTCACTTCTACACTGTAACAACAGTGGACTGTATCTACATGGTGGGTTGACCTTGACTGGTTGTCAGGTCCACATCAAGCCATTTGTGTCACTCCTGACTTTACCTCCTTCCCTCAGAGAGGCATAAGGGGACAGTGAATGGGGGTTGTGCTATCTTTCACATTTTCTCACTGCTTTTTCCTGCTGCTGTCATGCAGCACTTTGGGTTTGTTTTTTTTTTTTTTTTTACACTTTCTTGAATATGTTACTACAGAGGTACAACCTGTGTTGCTTTGGCTAGTGGTAGGTCCATCCAACACAGGGGCAGTTTCTGGCCTCTTCTCACAGGAGCCACCCCCGCTGCCCCCCTGCTACCAAAACCTTGCCACCTACACCCAATACAATATGTAAAGGTGAAACATTGTTACTGAATGAAGTAAGCAGAAAAGTACAGCATCAGTTTGAAAAGATCATGACCACTGAAAGAAAGATCAACAACAAGCTTGGATATACACTAGATATTAATCCAGAAGAGACAGCATCATCCAGTGAAACATCACTTTCCTGGACCTCTTGATGATTCCCTGCACACCCCTTTCATCCAAGTACCTGACAGCCCAACAGCACCTGCAAATCTGCCAAAACCCCATGGGACACTTTTGTGTAGCCACATGTTTACTTATGTTTCGATATCTAAATATATATGCAGGGTAATCTATAATAAAAAGGAAAATATAAGCTCTGCATTTTCAAATCTCTTTGTCTGAAATTAATGGAATACAATATGCAAGCACAAAAGGTAACAGGCTCAGCTTTGGAAGTCCCACAAGTTTTCCCCAAAAGATACAGACATGCACTAGTTTCCAATAGTTGTTGGCATAGCTAAATGATTCTCATAGATTAGTCAAACAAACAAACAAAAAAAACCAAACCAAAAACCACAACCCACCACTACAACACAAGAACAAACAAACAAACAAAAAACCAAACAACACAGCCCACCAATTATCACTTTTCTTTGAAAATTCTGAATGCAAGCTTGTTACAAGTAGATCTTAAATCCACAGTAATTTTGTTCCTAATCTCTGTTAATTTTCTCTATAAGCAATAGTTTCACTGCACCATTAGTCCCCTAAATTTCCTGCTTGATGCTAACAGGATGTGACTGCTTATGCTCTAAGCTGGTGAAAGCACTTTTTTTCCTCTCCCTCAAGCCTTTCAAAAGGGTGTTTACCAGCTACATCAGCAGCAGAGCTGAAAGCAAAACCACCTATCAGTTGTTTGTACTGAAAGGCATGAACAAATAGGCACAAAAATATCTGGTCCTTTTTAGCCCACTCCGCTATCTACAAACAAGCTCATAATTATGGAGCTTGTAAGGATGTGTAAACAAAGGAAAGGGAAAGATTGTGTTGGTGAGCATGTAACCTAATGTGCAATCTGACAAATAAAAGGTTTATTTGGCCTACAGAAGTTCCAACATGCTCCTGTTGAAAAAAAATTAGGAAAAAAAAGAAGGTACTTAATCTCATTTATAAATTAAAAAAAAAAAACCACAAACCACCAAACAACACAATAAGAATTGGTTACTACTTCTACATTGAAAAAAAAAAAAGTCAGAAGGAAGTGAAGCTTCCTAGACTGGAAATAAAAACATGAACCAATTTGTCTTTATGAATGTTAAAGGTTTTTCTCTTCCTAAAGCAGTAACACGCACCACAGAAGACACCCAGATACAGGCTATTTGGCTTGTTGATGACAAAGGCTATACCTTTTCAGAATAATTTAAATTAGTATCTCCCATCTAACAACAGCAGTAGTTCACATGAATTTGGGNAACAGTGGACTGTATCTACATGGTGGGTTGACCTTGACTGGTTGTCAGGTCCACATCAAGCCATTTGTGTCACTCCTGACTTTACCTCCTTCCCTCAGAGAGGCATAAGGGGACAGTGAATGGGGGTTGTGCTGTTCATCACATGTTTTCTCCTCACATTCTTCCCCTGCTCCAGCATGGGGTCCCTCCCACAGGAGACAGTGCTACAAGAATTTCTCAATGTGGGCCCTGTCCACAGGGTGCAGTCCTTCAGAAACTACTTGCTCCAGCAGGGGCCCAATGGGGTACACAGGTCCTGCCAGCAAACCTTGCTCCAGTATGGGCTCCTCTTTCCATGGGGCAACAGGTCCTTCCAGGATCATGCTCAACAACAGACTCTCCATGTGGTCACAGCCTCCTTTTGGGCATCCACTTGCCCAAAATTGTGGAGTCCTCCAGCTGCAGGTAGATATCAGCTCCACCACAGACCTCCAAGGTCTGCAGTGGGACAGCCTATCTCACCAAGGTCTTCAGCACAGGCTGCAGAGGAATCTCTGCTCCAGCACCTGGAACACCTCCTCCCCTTCCTTCTTCACCGACCTTGGTGTCTGCAGAGTTATCTTTCACATTTTCTCACTGCTTTTTCCTGCTGCTGTCATGCAGCACTTTGGGTTTGTTTTTTTTTTTTTTTTTACACTTTCTTGAATATGTTACTACAGAGGTACAACCTGTGTTGCTTTGGCTAGTGGTAGGTCCATCCAACACAGGGGCAGTTTCTGGCATCTTCTCACAGGAGCCACCCCCGCTGCCCCCCTGCTACCAAAACCTTGCCACCTACACCCAATACAATATGTAAAGGTGAAACATTGTTACTGAATGAAGTAAGCAGAAAAGTACAGCATCAGTTTGAAAAGATCATGACCACTGAAAGAAAGATCAACAACAAGCTTGGATATACACTAGATATTAATCCAGAAGAGACAGCATCATCCAGTGAAACATCACTTTCCTGGACCTCTTGATGATTCCCTGCACACCCCTTTCATCCAAGTACCTGACAGCCCAACAGCACCTGCAAATCTGCCAAAACCCCATGGGACACTTTTGTGTAGCCACATGTTTACTTATGTTTCGATATCTAAATATATATGCAGGGTAATCTATAATAAAAAGGAAAATATAAGCTCTGCATTTTCAAATCTCTTTGTCTGAAATTAATGGAATACAATATGCAAGCACAAAAGGTAACAGGCTCAGCTTTGGAAGTCCCACAAGTTTTCCCCAAAAGATACAGACATGCACTAGTTTCCAATAGTTGTTGGCATAGCTAAATGATTCTCATAGATTAGTCAAACAAACAAACAAAAAAAACCAAACCAAAAACCACAACCCACCACTACAACACAAGAACAAACAAACAAACAAAAAACCAAACAACACAGCCCACCAATTATCACTTTTCTTTGAAAATTCTGAATGCAAGCTTGTTACAAGTAGATCTTAAATCCACAGTAATTTTGTTCCTAATCTCTGTTAATTTTCTCTATAAGCAATAGTTTCACTGCACCATTAGTCCCCTAAATTTCCTGCTTGATGCTAACAGGATGTGACTGCTTATGCTCTAAGCTGGTGAAAGCACTTTTTTTCCTCTCCCTCAAGCCTTTCAAAAGGGTGTTTACCAGCTACATCAGCAGCAGAGCTGAAAGCAAAACCACCTATCAGTTGTTTGTACTGAAAGGCATGAACAAATAGGCACAAAAATATCTGGTCCTTTTTAGCCCACTCCGCTATCTACAAACAAGCTCATAATTATGGAGCTTGTAAGGATGTGTAAACAAAGGAAAGGGAAAGATTGTGTTGGTGAGCATGTAACCTAATGTGCAATCTGACAAATAAAAGGTTTATTTGGCCTACAGAAGTTCCAACATGCTCCTGTTGAAAAAAAATTAGGAAAAAAAAGAAGGTACTTAATCTCATTTATAAATTAAAAAAAAAAAACCACAAACCACCAAACAACACAATAAGAATTGGTTACTACTTCTACATTGAAAAAAAAAAAAGTCAGAAGGAAGTGAAGCTTCCTAGACTGGAAATAAAAACATGAACCAATTTGTCTTTATGAATGTTAAAGGTTTTTCTCTTCCTAAAGCAGTAACACGCACCACAGAAGACACCCAGATACAGGCTATTTGGCTTGTTGATGACAAAGGCTATACCTTTTCAGAATAATTTAAATTAGTATCTCCCATCTAACAACAGCAGTAGTTCACATGAATTTGGGNCTCCTCACATTCTTCCCCTGCTCCAGCATGGGGTCCCTCCCACAGGAGACAGTGCTACAAGAATTTCTCAATGTGGGCCCTGTCCACAGGGTGCAGTCCTTCAGAAACTACTTGCTCCAGCAGGGGCCCAATGGGGTACACAGGTCCTGCCAGCAAACCTTGCTCCAGTATGGGCTCCTCTTTCCATGGGGCAACAGGTCCTTCCAGGATCATGCTCAACAACAGACTCTCCATGTGGTCACAGCCTCCTTTTGGGCATCCACTTGCCCAAAATTGTGGAGTCCTCCAGCTGCAGGTAGATATCAGCTCCACCACAGACCTCCAAGGTCTGCAGTGGGACAGCCTATCTCACCAAGGTCTTCAGCACAGGCTGCAGAGGAATCTCTGCTCCAGCACCTGGAACACCTCCTCCCCTTCCTTCTTCACCGACCTTGGTGTCTGCAGAGTTATCTTTCACATTTTCTCACTGCTTTTTCCTGCTGCTGTCATGCAGCCCTTTGGGTTTGTTTTTTTTTTTTTTTTTACACTTTCTTGAATATGTTACTACAGAGGTACAACCTGTGTTGCTTTGGCTAGTGGTAGGTCCATCCAACACAGGGGCAGTTTCTGGCATCTTCTCACAGGAGCCACCCCCGCTGCCCCCCTGCTACCAAAACCTTGCCACCTACACCCAATACAATATGTAAAGGTGAAACATTGTTACTGAATGAAGTAAGCAGAAAAGTACAGCATCAGTTTGAAAAGATCATGACCACTGAAAGAAAGATCAACAACAAGCTTGGATATACACTAGATATTAATCCAGAAGAGACAGCATCATCCAGTGAAACATCACTTTCCTGGACCTCTTGATGATTCCCTGCACACCCCTTTCATCCAAGTACCTGACAGCCCAACAGCACCTGCAAATCTGCCAAAACCCCATGGGACACTTTTGTGTAGCCACATGTTTACTTATGTTTCGATATCTAAATATATATGCAGGGTAATCTATAATAAAAAGGAAAATATAAGCTCTGCATTTTCAAATCTCTTTGTCTGAAATTAATGGAATACAATATGCAAGCACAAAAGGTAACAGGCTCAGCTTTGGAAGTCCCACAAGTTTTCCCCAAAAGATACAGACATGCACTAGTTTCCAATAGTTGTTGGCATAGCTAAATGATTCTCATAGATTAGTCAAACAAACAAACAAAAAAAACCAAACCAAAAACCACAACCCACCACTACAACACAAGAACAAACAAACAAACAAAAAACCAAACAACACAGCCCACCAATTATCACTTTTCTTTGAAAATTCTGAATGCAAGCTTGTTACAAGTAGATCTTAAATCCACAGTAATTTTGTTCCTAATCTCTGTTAATTTTCTCTATAAGCAATAGTTTCACTGCACCATTAGTCCCCTAAATTTCCTGCTTGATGCTAACAGGATGTGACTGCTTATGCTCTAAGCTGGTGAAAGCACTTTTTTTCCTCTCCCTCAAGCCTTTCAAAAGGGTGTTTACCAGCTACATCAGCAGCAGAGCTGAAAGCAAAACCACCTATCAGTTGTTTGTACTGAAAGGCATGAACAAATAGGCACAAAAATATCTGGTCCTTTTTAGCCCACTCCGCTATCTACAAACAAGCTCATAATTATGGAGCTTGTAAGGATGTGTAAACAAAGGAAAGGGAAAGATTGTGTTGGTGAGCATGTAACCTAATGTGCAATCTGACAAATAAAAGGTTTATTTGGCCTACAGAAGTTCCAACATGCTCCTGTTGAAAAAAAATTAGGAAAAAAAAGAAGGTACTTAATCTCATTTATAAATTAAAAAAAAAAAACCACAAACCACCAAACAACACAATAAGAATTGGTTACTACTTCTACATTGAAAAAAAAAAAAGTCAGAAGGAAGTGAAGCTTCCTAGACTGGAAATAAAAACATGAACCAATTTGTCTTTATGAATGTTAAAGGTTTTTCTCTTCCTAAAGCAGTAACACGCACCACAGAAGACACCCAGATACAGGCTATTTGGCTTGTTGATGACAAAGGCTATACCTTTTCAGAATAATTTAAATTAGTATCTCCCATCTAACAACAGCAGTAGTTCACATGAATTTGGGGAAACTAACATTCTTGGCTCTTACAATAAAGATCACAATTATCCTTCATTCTTTAGCCTCGGAAATTACTTAGCTCCTCTTGCTCATCAGCAAGTCATGTAAAGAATCTGGAGGGGACAGTGCTAAGGGTTGGTTCAGGCTTCCCTTAAAATCAATCCAGTCTTCTTAGATGGGAATGGTGAAGTCTTAACAGACACCAACCAGCACCTTGCAAACCCTAGCTTCAAAGTTTGTTTCCCTGCAATCCTTTTTATTGTTCTCTTTAGAAGAGGAAAATATGACTCTAACTTGATGGCCACTGAGAAGAAGCTGAAACACGAAAAGACAGTATGTACTATGAAGAGACTACCTCTTTCTAAGCAGCACTGGCATTCCGTGGTTGAGGCATTGAAGTTAAGGTAATTTTCACCTCCTTGTCCCTCTCATCTAAGCTATTTCTTTCTGTCACTTCTAGGAAAAAAAAAAAGTATTGCAAACCTGGAACAGTTATGTCATTCATTTCACTGAATGAGACTGGAAAACAGGTCAGTTTATACACAGGTCAGTATAAATCAATGAACAGCAGCGCTGCAATCTAGGGGAGAGAACAAGCTGTATGAAATAAAATGGAACCATTTCACCATTTTAACGTGAAGCTACAGTTAAAGTTTCCATGCTATAAACAAAGCTCGACCGCATCCATAGCTGCAGGTCTCCACACAGGAAGGGAACACCAAAATACACATTGTACTTGCTCACACACAGCATTCAGAGCAAAAGAAATGAAAGGCATTACTCACGGAACTACAACAGTGCTTGGTAACAAACAGGAGGATGAACACATTAGTAAATTCAGTAAATAATAACCAATTGTTAAATGCAAAAATATGAAGGATAAAGGATGCTTGCTCACTTTTTTGAGAAAATAAAGGGAACAGATGGGGCATAAACCAGTTTTGCTTTGAATATCAGTGCTAAGTGTGAATTTTTGAGACGTTTGCTCAAATTATCTGTTTCTTGTATTCTATGAAGTAAATTCTAACCAGATTTCAATCTTCTATTTCTGTTTTGTTTTGCTTTAAAATATTCATAAATCCTCCGTGCAATTAAGATCTGAAGATGTTGTTCAAACTATTTTACAAAACCTCTTTACTTAATTGTAATGATGTTGATGACATCAATAACATTTTCTTGGTTCAATAACAGCTTTCTCCTGTTCTATTGAAACTAGAGTATCTAACCAGATACTTGGTGCAACAGTTATTTTCCAGTGCAGATATTTTTCTAAACTTACTATACTAAAACAACCCTTAAGAATTATTTTGACAGTTAAAGCCCACCATAAGTATATAAAAAATAAATCTTTGGAATATTTATTTGTATTCATTTCTGCAACTGTAAAAAAAAAAAAAAAAAAAGGAATACAACAAAGAAAACAAAGAAGTCAGTGCTTGGTCTTATCATGCCAAAAGCTTAACAATGACAAAAAGAGATTGACTTTGTAAAGATAAAACAACAAAATAATTATTTTTAAACTGAAAAAAGAAGCAAGAAAATTCCCTTGGCAAATACCTAAATAATAATATATTCTACTTCAAGTACGGCTTTCAAACGAAATGCAGTACTACTCTATATTACAGTTCTAGACCAAAGCATCATTAGGGCACATATACCAGAGTACTGATTTGTAATTCAAGGCAAAATCCATTACAGAAACACACCCAGCAAAAAGAAGAGGATAAAAAAAAAATATAGATGGACTTTCAATTTAAAAAAT